>JXSR01S034324.1:42743-61168 GCA_000969725.1 Ophiothrix spiculata
TGTCTTTAACTCGTATTGATTTTCATAATTGAGCAAAATTGCAGAATCTGCAAATGAAATAATGATGATTGAAGGTCATAAATCTGTGGCAGTCATGTCAGTTTCTTTTTTCGAAATCCGATTGCATCCCTAATTGGGAACCATGCATTCTTAATGCTTATTTTAGGTTCACACATGCACACATGAATCAGCAGTAACCTAATAAAAACAACAACAGTAATAGGGCTTAAATGTGGCTGTCCAGCCCGTATGAGCCTATAAGTCTTAAATGCCAGAAACTTCATTTTTGCGCTGCAGATGAAAAAACATGTCAAGGTTCTTTTCAAAAAATCAATTTCGGCAAATTAAAGTTTGCCGAAATAAAATTTTTAACATATTCACAATCCTTGTGCTTAATACAAAATACCAGCAAAGATTCATTTCAAGAAAATGATGGGAAATGTGAAATAAATCCGTATATTGTTTGACAATTAACAAAAAATATAGGGCTTACTGATCTTTGAACGCGTTATATGGTTCATTGCTGCTTATTGTCTGCTAGAAGTGAACTAGCAGCTCGTTTTTTTTTGATTAAGAAAGAAAATATATATTCTGATGTAAAACGAACAAAGCAATTATTTAATTTTGAGAAAGTAAAAGGTGGAAAACAGCTTACATAAAAAATAAGTATTTTGCCGTGCTTGAAAATTTAACAAGATCTCTGTCAGGTTAACATAGCTAAACATTGCGTATGTAACATTTCAATCTTCTAATATTGCACGGCTTATATGACTACTGTGTTTCCATTTACCTTTCTTAAATGATGGATTGTGATTTAAATAAATTCGGGGTCATGAAAAATAGCATACTACTTATTTGCAATAATACCAGATAGTTGTGTTTCATTAAGGCGTTATATGCATGTTCATTAATATCAACGTTTATTGGTTTTGTATATGCATTACTTTAGTCGTTAAGTGATATTTAGTGTATTCTGATAGCAAATATATAATCTAAAGCTAAAAAATCGCAACAGATATGTATATTTCTCAAAAATTAATACATGTATAGGCCAATGTGCTTTTACCTTAAAGTTACTTTAGGTAAAAACTACTTCTTAATAATTAATATATGAGGGGCGTTCTGGCAAAATGAGCGGAAAGTCGCGATTTTCAAAAATGAGCTTGCTGAATATGAGACTTGAAATAATCATATCGCGTAATGTCATCAGGTATCGCTAACTTGACAGAGAGTGTCATGCCTTTGTCAGAGATCTGGTTTTATAAATTCAAGTTGATTTATGATAATTATTGTAACTTTGTAATTTAATCTAACATGTTTGGTCTTATTTGGAAAATTTATCAAACACGTCAACGTGCAAAATAAATCATACGGTCATCGGTTTTGCAGTCGGATTTTCAGTTGCTCTAAATTATGTGTGTGTCTAGCAAGCTTTCATCATATTCGCAATAAACAAATACTTTTCCAGCTAATACTGAACGCTAATATAAAAAATCATATTAAAACCCTTAAAACGTGTATGCCCTGATAGACAAATATTAGAATTAAACCTGTCACCTATCAGTCGTAATAACTCTACCTCCCATATATTAAACCAAACGATCTTTTACCTAGAAATGCTATTTCAGCAAAACAATAAATTAATATAAAAAGGATCACAGAGCACACTTGACCACATGTGTCACCGCCATGGCATACTAAGTCAGCATTAGAAACAAACTGAAACATGTATTTTGTGACTTACTACCTGATATATCACTTACAGTTGCATGGCCCTTCTCTAGTTGCTCTAATGAGCTATATATTTATTTATTTATTTAAGGGACTATGCGCTTCCACCAGATTACACAATATGTTCCACATCTTAGAATAAAGACAGGTCACCATTATTGTAAGAGCACTGTCAAACCTTTTTCGAATCCTCAGAATGATTTACTTGATTAACCAATGATCAGAAGCTTAAATGGAAAGTTCTTTTTCTTTACGAATTCATATATATATTTCTTTGCTGTGTTTGTCAATGTTAATACACTTAACAATATTGATATATTAAAGCATCTTAACGTAAATTACATGTATTTTGATTTTGTATCACACATGTTTGAAATGTTTGAAATTGGCAAGATTTTGTTATTAGTAATTTAAGGGTGGATTACAAATCATCAAGTCATTACAACCATTTTTCCCAATATCGGTTCTGTATTACTCTTTGATTATTTCATCAATATCATATTCCAGCTCTGGAGATTGTTCAAACATATGCGTGTAAACAGGTTATCTTGCCGGATTTTATGAAACATATCTTAAATACCCATCTTCTCTGTTAAATGTATGTTAGTATCAATTTTCTTCAAAATCGCTGATATTAAATCGCTTGATGAGACACGACACGTGGTAAATGTAAATAGAGTCTGCTTTACATGCATGTTTTTGATATGTTTAATAAGCAAAGGAAATACAAAACATAAAGTTATAAGTTGTACACTTGTGTTTTTTATTTCAATAGACTTATACATTTAGACATTGTATTAGTTATCTCTTTTACCTCACTCTCGTGCCAGGTAAATAGTGATTGTAACATAAATTGTTTTTTAATAGAATGCAATTGTTTGACTTAGCTAAGTTACAATAACCATCGTCTCTATTCAGAATTAGTGCACTGAAACAAAAATATACTTGGTATACTGAATCAGTTGAATTGTCAATCTGTAAACCTAAATGTAGCAAATTATGGTCGACACCTGTCGCATATAATCGTCTAATATCGTCGAAAACATCTTCTGAAAACACTGAGGAATCTTAGTTTGCTTATAACATTGACATTGAAACATATGTACAAATGAACATTGTATAAAAACCTATGGAATTCTGTGTTAACATTTACCCAATGTTGATTTTACAAACATACAAATGTTAAATGGAATGTTGAAGTGATGAAATCATCACGGTATTGTTTAAGGGTATTGAACTGCGATAATCGAATGTCTTACCATCATTTCAAGACTCACAAATACCCTCAAGTGTGAAATACGAGCGAGATTGGCACAACTGAATGTCAACACCCGCTTAACAACGTTTGTATGTATCATATATATTGCTGGCTTTAAAGTATAATGTAATGATAAATTTGTGTAGAATTTCACAATGTAAAAACGTTTCAAAATATTTTCAATATCAATTCTTTCATAGAGTATTTGAATACTCAATCTTCTAATATCATTTATGAATAGCTGAAATCGAGAATTCTCTTCATTGTTGTGCTCGAAAGATTAAGTTTTACTATTTCAGATTAAATTATTTTTTATCTTTTTATTTTTACACATGCGCACTTTAGCTGCTCCTCTATTCAGTGTTTTAGATTCCTGCCTATTTGTTTATTGATGCTAGTTTTCTCTTTTTAGACTCACACTATGTTTCCAAAGTCAATGGTTTATTCATTGTTAGAATGTGGACGTTTCACATTGTGTAATACTTATTATTTTTACTTGCAGGTATACCATCTTTCCTTTGACAAGTTTTTATGTATGTCATAACAAAACAAGTTATTGAAATTATAGCATCGTCAACCTTTATATTACTTACTGCCTATTTACTTAATCATTTTATTCTGCTATGTTTTATTCAGTGTAATATCGCATTTATTGATTTTATAATTGTGATCCCTGGTATTCCTCCCACTCCATGTATATTACTTACATTACGTGTTATGTATGTCCTAATATAAATGTCATGAAAATAATATTTTGCTATATAAAATTTGATGAAATTGCTTTTGTTTTATTCAGTGTTAAAAACTGTTATCATTTCTTCATTTGCAATCCCCGATACATTTACTACGTGTGTCACTGCTTGCCTTAATTACGATAGGCATGTTTGTTTATGACAAAAATGTATGATTATGGTCCTAAGTGTCTAAATTTACGTATTAACTAAAGTTTTTCTCGAAAGCTAACTTCACTTTTTTCACCCTATAGAATCTTGAGACAAATATGCAGGATTTTGCAAAGGTTTTTACTTGCTATACTCTGCAAATCTTGAAGTATGCAACGGGTAGCCGATTGACGCACAAAAACCAATATGACCATACGGGGAAATAAATTGTTCCGTATTTCTTGAATCATAAAAACGTTCCAAATCTTGTTGAACATTCAAATGAATTATTTACAATGTTTGTCCTTGTGTTGCAACAAAATCAGGCCAAAATAAATTCAAGATTATGAAGAATTCGTGTAAAACTATATTAATACGCAGTGATGTTGCCTGTCCTTAAACAATCTTAATCACACTAAAGCACTATTTAGATTAAAAGCTTACGTTTGCAAAGAAAAAATACTTTTTATGTTTATCTCATCTTCTTCATTTCACTTCGTTTAATAACAACTGCTCTCCATTGATTGGTTCAGATATTTGAAACAACAATAATTACAACACATTTCAAAATTAGTGTTAACTTTTTGGAGGTTGATCGATACATCTCAAGCTGGTTAAGTGTTCATTCCAGTGCTGACTTTATTTCTCTTTGATCTAATCTGTAATATAACAACATGGCTTGAAATATTACATTTGTAGAATAATTCACTGAATAAGACTTTTGTGTTGTTAACTTGTTTACGTTAATCGTGTATTAAATTATTATATTATATTATATTATATTATATTATATTATATTATATTATATGATATGATATTATATTACATTTAATACTGGTTTATTTTCAATGTTCACATAGTTTTCGGGAACGAGAAACAAATTAACATGACTTTTGCTATATGTTCAAATAACGT
Source organism: Ophiothrix spiculata (assembly GCA_000969725.1). Lineage (NCBI taxonomy): Eukaryota > Metazoa > Echinodermata > Ophiuroidea > Amphilepidida > Ophiotrichidae > Ophiothrix > Ophiothrix spiculata. Next base: position 47,529 of record JXSR01S034324.1, read on the forward strand.
TTTATCAAGTTAAGGTAACTATGTCTACTTCTATAACTATTTATATTTCAAATCTTTCGTCTACCCATTGAACATTGTTACCGGTAACGGTAAAAGGAACGGCCTATATTTCACAGGTCGTAGTGCACATATCTCCCCAATTTATTATATTTGCGGTGAGGGGTTCGCCACGCCTCCATTCTTTCGCATCACTAAAATAACATTTCCATGTCAATATCCTAATCATATTGTCACATTTGACCTTGTAGTTAACTTTGTTAGACATTGTTAGATAATTGTTATAGTACATAGTTGCTATATTTAAACAGCCAGTACAAGAAAAAAACAATTCCAAAATTATCTAACAATGTCTAAACAAAAGTCAACTACAAGGTAAAATGTTACACTATGATTGGGATATAGACATGGAAATGTTTTTTAGTGATTTGAAAGTATTTTCAGAGATCCGTATGCATTTATATTTTACAGAAGAGAGCTATTGGAGTTGGGTTTTTTTTTTTTTGTACTGGCGTATTCAATTATTATTTTGCTGTAGGTTGGAATGAGTTTAATCAAGTTGCAAATAGATAACTACTATGTTCTATCATTCGCTACAATGGTGGCTTTGACCGATCACTTATTATGTTGATTGATGCATCTCTAACTAGCACAGTGTCCATTCCAGGGTCGACTGTTTTTCCTTTTGAATTAAACATGTGATCAAACAAAGTATTCCTTCAAGAGTGAAATGTTATTCTTGGGTTTTAGATACAAAACAGCTCGGACAGAGTAGACGTTGCAATTCAATTCGATTATACACTTGCTTCAAGTTGATTTACATATTAGAAGCATCCCTGGCAGCTTTGTCCGTGTACCCTTGAGATTACTTAGTCATACAATTCGACAGCGAAATTTTGATTTTCTTTGATCATCATCATTTTTGTGGTGAACATTTTTCAATCAGTTGTCATTTCTTTATTACAAAACAATTAACGTTACTAAAAACAACTATCAACTATTCTTACCAGAAGTAATTTTGAAAGACAAACAAAACTCTTGATGAATTTTGTTTACAAGAAGTCAAAACACCTGTAGTTTTTATTTTTCAAATATATTTTGTTTATCCATTAAAGCGATATACGCAAGGTTGATTTTACATAATAATGATACCCTATGATATTAGGTATTTCAATCGGAAAATTGTTTAATTTTTCACAAGCTCAAGAATTTTTCAAAATAATATTTTTCCGGTGCATAACATTTAATAATGAATACAAACAATAAATGTCAAATAACACAATCTCCTAAAATTAGAAATTCAACAAAAATAACGAGTACTTTCTTTTATGTGGCCCGATATGGGTAATTGCTTAAGTAATTATAATTATATGTACATTAGTTAACCGATACACGGTATAATGTTTCAAACACTTAAAATCACATTTTGTCGACATGAAATAAATGTTCTACTTGCCAGAACGCAAATATATACTTTCTTGCTGAACTAGGTCCTCAATTGTATATTTTATTGTGTTGGTCTTTGATTTCACTAATGTCGTTTTTGTTTCATGTCAATTTTTTAACTTTCAACAAAATATACCACTTTACAAATTTGCTCTTCGCTAGCCTAATTAAATTTTGTAAATGATATTTCCTCATCCACACATGGAAGATATGGAACAGTTCAACAACTCATATTTTAAGACAAGAAATGATGACTAAATAGATGTGATTTTACAGGTACATTGTTATTTGCTTCACTTCAGCTAGACTGAACATTATACTGGCCATTGGCATTGATTAAGTTTTATCTTGATCATTGAAATATGTGTATTTTAGTTTGTTATAATCAATCAAAAATTCCTTTTCATTTAACTGTAAATAATGTTCCTATCTTATATGGACAGCATGGACACCAAATGTGATGTTGGTGTCTTTGTCATTTGTCATATTATGTCATTTTTTATCGTGTTTCGATGGACTGTAATTTTTTTTGCTTTGTACAGCGCTTTGAGAACATGTATTGTATGTATTATATATTTTTATCCATCCATATAGAATGGAATTGATTTTACATGTATGTCTCCTATAATGGTACAATGACGACAGCTTTGGCAGTCAGAGATTTATACCATTCAATTCATATGATATGTTTCCCGTTACATGAAAATGCTTTTAGTTCGTGTGAGCCAACTTTGCCTCTACTGTGAGAATGTTAATTGTCTTTGGAGAGATAAACGTCATCATTGTGTGAGCTGATATTTTCTTTGCTTCAACACTAGATATTAAAGTCGATTATATTTAGGTCAGCATGATATACATTTATGAACCTTAAAGTAATACTATAAAATTTGGATCAGAAATTGTTTTGAGTTAAACAACCTAAAATGAATGAATGTGACTATTTGAAAGAGTATTCAAGTGTATTTTGTCGAAAACTTGTTTTGGCCATAGAAAAAATAAATAAAGAGTACACGTGTACTTTCCTATACTTGTATACGTGGAATTAAATTCGATCCCGAATTTAATTCAACAACTGGCCATAACAGAAAAATTAAGCATATTTAAGCCAAAATCGGAAGGTATTTAGAATATCTACCAAAAACAAACCCAATAAGCTAAACAAAAAAATCAAATGTCATGGGTTACATGGGGCGCTTCAATTTTAACAGTTTATAATATTGAAAATTCCCCAGAATTATATAATATGACAATGAACATGATATAATAACAGACATTGATGATAGCCTATACTCTAAAGCACACTAAGTCCCGTGATATATTAAGCTCATCCACTGAAGTAAATATTTTCAGTTCGTGTTTGCCACTTTTTAGTTAAACGTTTTTTAAACGATTGTGTAATAATTTTCGTGTTAGTTATTGATCTTCACATCGCCGTTTTATTATTTCCTCTGATCGAATGAACTGTTAATACGAAACTGATGAATATTCCAACCTTTGAATTGGAAATAGGTGTTTGATAGTTACTTGAAGATAAAGTGTTTGATTTTGTACTACTTCGTTAATATCAGTAAGGATGGTTTCCAAATATGGAACAACCACATGTACAAATACATAATTGCACATATCATATATTTTGAGAAGATTTCAAGCAAAATACCTATTGATTTCTGTATTTACATAAAAGTATGGCAGTATGCTCATAGCTTCAATCTCTTGTACATCATATGTTAATACACTTCATTCATTTTACAATTGGTATTCAGTGGTGTGTGTAATTCCATGGGACATATTGCTCTTCCTTATTAGGAACTCATCTCCTCTGATTATTTTTTGTTAATTGAAAGCAGCATTTGGAATTAACGTTCAGTTTTAACTTAACTTTTCGGTAATATATAAATCATAAAGCTAGGTATCATATATCCAGTATTGTTTCATTTAAAATAATAAATGTACATTAATCAAAATCGTTATAAAGACTACATTATTTCTAGCACATTTAATGCTGACATTAGTTCTTTATTCCTTACATTGACATATTATTTTTAAGCAATGATGCAGAATGCATATTCATTGCTTTCGTCGCACCTAAACTGCCACCGCCTTAAGAAAATGATAAGGAAGGTTGTAACATGTAGTTATTTCGACAAAGGGTATTTTTTTTACATGTTTATAATGATGTTTACATGCATTAATAAAATTATTGAAACATTGAAGTAAATTTTGACGTAAAAATAATAAATATCCGAATGCATAATAAGGCTCAAATATGTCGGAAGTATGTTCACGTGTTAGGACGTGAACATATTTTATTTGAGTAAATAGTCATACAATCTGTTTGATTGACAGGATAAATGTGTAAACTATAACCTCATTCAAAAATGTCGTTCAATCTCCACTGAAATATGATATCAAATCAAGTGTCTTGGGGATTTACCTCCGTGTTGCAATACGTATTAAATGCAACAGCTAATACAACCAAGATCATCAATTATTATTCTACCTCCTGGGTACCTCACAGGTAGAAAGGCAATCTGAGGCGTGTGTGAATATTAATCGCAAAGATGTTTTCCACTGGTGTACTTTTACTGACTAACATAACACATATATGTGCATCACACGTTTACATATAAAAATATTTGCTTTCAATGTGGTTACATTTTCCAACGACAAGCTACAATATCCACGGTATATAAACTTCACAACTATTTTATATGATCCATGCTCCTCATTTATCCTGATGTCATCCACGGATTTATAGGCGACGCTGCAGTTTTCAACAGACAAGTTGAGGCTACTGCGTTATTCCTGTCTCTAGAAAAACGGAAACTAAATATCCAATATCATAAGTGTTCATCATCACCCATCATGAAAAATATATATATATTGAAATTCATCTAAAACTTGGTGACCTGAACCTAAATTTATAGATGCATTTCTTTTTCCAGGTTTTGCATTTATACTGTTACTTATTCTGATTTAAATGGTGACTTTACTTTTTATAAACTCTAAAAATAATAAGAGTATTCAAATATTAACAAACAACATGTACCCTCTGACGGGTCTAAGAATTGGTGAAAATTAAAAAGAAGGTTTCAAACTTGCATGCTTATCAAATGTTATATGTTCCTATATTGTATATTATACAACTTACTAAAGTAACATTTAATTTCAAAAAATATTCAATCTACAAGCAATAATTTTATTATAAATACAAAACAGGTGAAATAGACAATTAACTTTCGAATTTAAAATCAAACAAGGATAACAGGCATTTTAAATTATTCATCATTTAATAGCCGACAAATCTGCAAAAGCACTTTAGGTAAACGGCTACTATGTAATTAAGAGTTTGGTATTTTCTACCTGACTCATACATGGAAAGGTCACGGTCGGAAGTATTTATTCTACATGTATATTTATTTTTAGTTACAACTTTGTGATACTGTTTATTTCCTAATAGAATCGATATAACTTGGAAAATGTAACGTGATACCTCCTTTACACAAATGACTACCAGTTTATATAGTAAGTTAAGTGGTGTTTAAAATGGTCATTCAATATTTTGATTAGTATTCGCATCCCGTGTCATTAAATGATAGGGTTCATGACAATGATTTATCACACAACTATAATAACTTTTTGCAGACAAATATGGTATCATAATTAAAAAGCTTCTCTACTATTCTCTTGTTCGACAAAAAAGGAGAGAATTAGGTCAAAATAGTGGAAGGACGCGTCGACCTAAAAAGGTAAACATTTGCCTGTAACCCAACTTAGGTGCGATATGATAACTCTTATTTGTAGATGAGAGAAATGTCTTATACCAAAGTCAAATAAGTTCAAGTTGTGAATTGAAAATTTGAAGCCTGTTTATGGATGTAATATGGTAACATTCATCTGTTGATGAAGTCAAAGGTCACATAAAGTCAAATTGAAATATTTCATGGTTCCAAGAGCTGGTGTTTTTACAACACTAGCCAGTAAAAGTAATACTAAGCGTAAGAAAACGATTAGAACAACCTATACCAACTTGCATTTAATCTGGAATACATTAAGTTTATTCATTAGGGGTGATTTTAGCCTTCATTTGCCATATACTACTAGCTATACAGAGAGCCCTTCTGGGACAGGTTTTGAAGTGTCAGAAACCATGTACTTGTATTTAAGTTAATTTTGAAATGGAAAAGTTATGGTTGATTACTGTGACATAAAACTATTATCATGCAAACGTCCTTCATACTTTGCTGGGAAATTTCATATTTATCAAATGCATATTAGGTTTTGCATTGTAACTCTTAAAATAAATTTGGTGTGCGTCTATACATTATACAATTTGGTCTGCATCTCAAGTATAGACAAATTTGAGTAGAATTCTTAAGTTGTAAAGCTTAAGAAGGATTTTTCTTATTACACATTGCTTAAACTGTCAGATGCTATAAACAATCATGTTATTTTTGTCTATACCATAATTTTTCAATTTGTTTTGTTTCGACTGGATACTTGCTTTGCATTTGTTTATTTGTTAATTTGTGTTAAAAGGCTATATCATACCTCCAGTGCGATCATATTCATTTACAATAAATGAATACTTTTCCTTTTGCAGCTAGTATTAAATAACCCTGGAAATACACATGTATGCCCTAATTGACAAATCTAAGAACTTAAACATATAATGGCCCGTATTCCAGAAAGGTGTTTTATAGCTAAACCACGGTTTAACTGAACATCAACTGTCCTGAAATGATACGCACCATTGCAGCTTTCAAGCGAAATGGTTGAGTTAGTCGTGTTGTTGAAGAGAATTAAAACCGTGGTTTAGCTAAACACCTTTCTGGAATACGGGCCAATTATCTTTCAGTTGTAATAATGGTATCTTACGTGAAACCATACAATCTCACATCTGGAAACGAGATTTTAGCAAAAAAATAAAAATAATCGATATAAACAAATCATAAAGCACATTTTACCAGGCATGGCCAAGCTATATAGACTCACTCAACATTATCAAAATAACCTATATAATTATCTATTACCTACTATATCACACCAGAGTTCTATGATCACTTCTAGAGAGTTGAATCATCCATGTTCATTATTTGTAGCGCGCAGTTTCTGCTCCAATGGGCTACATGTTTGTTTCTCTAAGTGTCTGTGTAGTTCTTACACCAAATTAAACAGTTTATACACACTTCAACACAACACTAATTTTAAAGAGCACTGTCAATTCTTCTTCTTCATGAATACTTACAACGATTTATTTCATTGATCATGAGGTAGAATGAAAAGATATATTGTTTTTTTTATTTATCTACCTCGATGCTAACATGGTATAATAGAGGATAGTAGTGAAAGTTACAGATCCCGAGTCATATGCATCCAAAAACGAGGGATCAGTAATTTTCAATACTTCTCGACTAAAATAAACCATGTTGTATTTGTTTTACTACACCTCATAAATATTTCACTGAATGTGGTGTTAACACATCAAAAACTCACCCAAAAATGTTTAATCTGATAAGTGATATGATTACGCGGGTGCGATAGTATGGGTGCAGTTGTTTTTTATTTTGCCTGCGTGGGCGTTACGCGCATTAGGGGGAGTAGGCAAAATATTATCAAGCGCATCAGGTTTAACTGATCAATTGTATTTAGTGCTTTCCTAATAAATAGTTATGAGGTATAGTAAAAGTAGATATCTACCTCAATTATTGTTTAACTTGGCCTAAGCTATCAGGAATCTCGTATATATTAAATGTATTACACGTCCCAAGTCCTGCACCTGTTTTAAAGAAATGTTGTCATTCTCTTGTCAAAGCTTAATTGATAGAATGGGCGTTCTAAACTATGTCATATATGAAGTTTACTTAAGATGCTTGAGTTAGTTGGATTGTATCACGTTTCTAGAACGAAGACTAAGGTATGGTCAGGCTTTATGCTGTTATGACATGAATTGATTGCTGCTCATTTTAATTAGATTTATGGTAGCATAAATGCTTGTATGGTTCTATTCTTTCACAGAAGTCACAAGCTATTACATTCCAGATCGGTTTCACCGCTCAATCAGAAACTCATTTTATCTGTGTAGCCAGACAGCAAACGGTAAAATTAGAGAGAGTTAATACAACTTCATTGCCACGCAATAGTACATATTTTCCAAGTACTAATAATGAATATTAATATTCTGAAGCCCCGCCTAACATAAAATCATAGAACGTGTTGTTATATACCTCAGAAAGAAGTGAAGAGTTTGACAAAATGCAATGGATGCGATGGGTGATTAATACTAAAAGACCTATTTTTTCTAGACGCAGTAACCGTTGTACAGTACACATATGAACAAAATAAGGTACAGAACTATATTCCCTTTCAAACACAAAAGTCTCATATCATATTTCTGTATTAAATTTTAAATAGTTGTTCTTTTGCAGTGATTGGATAGGGCATTGACGATATGACCTTATTCTCGGAAATTAGTTTCTGGCTTACGTCACTATCATGTCTTTATTGATTGATTAAATATAGTCAACATTGTTTGCATTCGTAGAAAATATGAATGACTTGTATGTCAAAATGACATCATGAATATTTGTTCAAAGGAAACATTCACAACATTCATCTTATTATAACATTATTTCAAACAGATGTTGAAAAGTTAGCATGATTGAATGATGTGTCATCTTCTGCTGATATGCCTCTGTCAACTGACATAGATGGCTCCTATTCATGAAATATAACTAAAGTTATGTTTTGAAATATGATATGCAATCCATGATTTCAATAGAAAGAAAATAATGTTTATGTAATTTACTTCACCGTCATATGGAAAATTACTTAATATGATTTGATGAAAATGTCACAATGATCCATCACACAGTTTGTGTCTTCTGATTTGAAAATGTCAATGTGTAGACCAGTGCAATAATAATCTCTAGATCTGAGATTTCAGAGTACATCGGATATCTTTGAAAATATGAAGAAATTTATTTTGACATGAATTTTAAACTGGACAACCACTCTACATAAATGACCGTCAGTGAAAAAATCACTAACCATCCAGAATTCGAACCTGCGACCTTGGCATTACTAGCGCCACGCTCTACCAACTATTATTATTTACTATTTAAGCATCAGTGATCAATAGTTGAAAATGTTCCCCTACATTAAAGCTTATGCTAACAAAAATATCATGATAATATAGAACGTATTGTTTAAAAAAACGGAATGAAAAAAGACTTTACAGATGAAATAGCCTATCACTGAGCCTATCAGCCCCAATCACAAAATTAAGACTCTTTTTCCAGACCTTTCCATAATATCATTGGTTTTGTTTTTAATCACAATCATGCATTCGAATTTTTCTTCAAAAATTAAACAGAAAATGTTATTTGTTTTGCTTGACTTTTCCTGTATGAGGTTAAATGAAAGCTTTGAATAATTTTTAGTGAAAAGTAGGGACCGTTCATTTCTAAATATCAATAATACTTTTTAATGAAATATTAGGTATCTTGATTAATTCTGAATAAAAAACAATAAGTATTACTGTAGTCAGCGATTATTGCTTGTCGAAATAAAATTTTCCGGACATTAGCTTATGCTGTGATATGTCAACTCTAATATATTTATCTGAAAAGCACTTAAAAAATACTCTGTAACATAAAGAGAATCCTCTAATGTAGAAATGAAGTTATAAGAGTTCTTATGTCAGATTGAAGATTATCCTTAATGCATTTTTCAATTAACGTTCTACTTTTATTTCCGTGAGGATGACGAGACAAACGGATATTAAGCAGCATGGTAACCGGCTTTGAATTGTCTTCTAGACGTACACAAAAGGATAAATCAGTTTTCATATATATACGTTATTTTACATTCAACTTATTTTTGAACATAAATAAATCTTTGTGTTACAACAATCTCATGTTACTCAGGTACGTTTTATAACCAATGTTCCACAAAGTTGATTTCTGGGGGTATGTTGTTGTTGCTCTCGCTGCTGATGATGATAATGTCTATGTCGTTGTAATGCTGGTGGTTTAGGTGTTGCTGTTTATGCTGATAATGCTGCTTTCATTGTCGCCTTTTTTGATACTCCTCTAAATCTTACTGATAATCTGATTTCTGAGATTATTGAAGTTAGTAGTCGAGATTTGGAGTATTATCTAAAATTGTTGTCCACTCCAGTGATTTCCAAATAGATATCTTTAACCCGTACTGATTACTAATTATATCAAAATTGATCAATTTGATTTTAAACTGTGAATTAAATAATAATGATTAAAGGTCGTCAATCCGTGACATTCATGTTTATTATTATTACTTTTTCTCAAGATAATTGGATCCTCATGAAGAGCTAAACATTATTTATACCTGGTTTCATTCCACACTTCCACACATAAATCAGTCGTAACCAAACAACTAATTGGGCATCAATAATGATCTTTGCGTTATCTGAATGTGCTGTCCTAATTAACGCATTCCTTGTAGACAAAAAGTCGTCTCTTATTTCGTTTTTCATATAGCGGTATGTTTCTAATTGTAATTTACTCAAAGACAAACATATACGTATTACTTTGACGTATTGAGATTTGTGCATTCTGAAATATCGAAAGATTAACTGATGTACATTTTTTTTGAATTTATTGATTGATAGTGAGATTCCACATAATAAATTTTGCACTAATGGATAATTTCAATTATATTACTAATTTATTGATGAAATATGAGATTCACTACTTGAAATGTGACCAAAAATTGCAGATATCCAAGAATATTGCTTACATGTTTTGATGCTTTTATCTCCTGTAAAGCAGCTTGGATAATGTATTGTGATCAATATGTCGACCTGTCAACTTAAATGAAGCGTTTTTTACTGTAATGATGCGACTGGGTGAAATGCACTGTATCCGACACAGTTTTAAAAAGACATTACCATTAGACACTTATGTATATAATTCAAGATAGTTTAAGTTCATCGCCATTGATATTGAATTTTATTCCACATACAGATATGCAGGATTGAAACATTGATGTGGATATTTTTCTCATGCTTATTGTTTTGATTGAATTTAAGTTTCAAATGCTCCTAATGATAAAGATGATTTATTATAGTGAGGATTCTGAATTGAACAAAAAATGTTAAGTGACTTATGTTTGTAAAGATTTTTCATAACATTTTATTTTGACTGGCGATACATTTTAGTTAGCAAATTAGAGTTGAATGAAAACCAGCTTTAAACTTAATTTAAAACTTAATGCTTTATTTCCAAGGTTTCCAATATTATTTTCTGATCTGTTTGAACATCAAAAAGAAAATTGTTTAAAGTAAAGGGTAAAAGGTATCTGTCAGATACGTGTTCTGTGCTTTATAAGATAAAGTCCCACGCAAATTCAATGATATATTTACAAAACTATTCATTCATGTTAGCACGCCGTATTTTGCGTTGGCCATGTTGGCTACGTGTATAAAATACACGGTTTGATTCGACAAATATCTTTTGATGTTTCTGCGGGGTATGATATTTTCAATTTTTCTGTCAAACACGCCACATAATCAATTATTCTGTTTAATATCAAAGTGGGTAGCGTTTCACTGTGATATGCTATGTTGCTGTTGAATATGTATTCCAGTCTCTTACAATGTTACATATCTTGCTGAATTAAGCAAGTGGTCATACAAAGTGTGGATTACAGAGGATTTCCCTTTTCTTTTTTACTTCTTTCTTGTCCTAACTTGGATCAGTAACATTGTTGCAACTAACCTTTTTAATTATGATGTTTTATAATATCAGAGTAAAGAACATGTGCACGTTTGCAATGTGCAAAGGGAAGTTGGTATGTTGAATGGAAACACATTTTCCAGCAAACCATTGAAATGTCATAAAAGTATCATCACCACTTGAACATTATTCTGGTTTATGCTAAATGCTGTCTTTGTATGTCAGAAATAAGTTTATTAAGAAATCCTTTACTACATCGTTAGTCATACATACCAATTTGACGTTTTAATTGTAATTGTATAATAAAAAAAAAAAGGTTATTTATTAGCTATTTGCAATTAAGAATCAAAAGTCTTTGTCTGTCTGAAACAAGTTAATTAAAACAATCCTTGTTTACTACATCGTTACCCATACAAAACATTTTGACATTGAGTTTTGACGTTTTAATTGTAATTGTATAATCAAACAAAATTAATGGCTATTAGCAACAAAAAATCGGCAATAATTTGTGTGACACAGTTTTTTTTGTAAGTTCGTGTGTTAGTTTAATATCTTTGATCGTAGAATGCAAGTTACCAGATATGTCCCATTAACAAATTCTAAAAATGTTACACTTTACTAGTTTCCAGCTGGGAATAAAATAACAATAAAAACTACCAACCCTGTAAAGGAAAACGATTCTAAAGAAGGAGTAAATCAATACACATCAAATATACAAAGCGTAAATTTCTTATTCTTAAGCTTTCAAGATAAAATAAATTGTTCCTCTCTCATCGTATCGAGCAGTTGCGATCAATGTGTGCTACATAGAACTTACGCCAAATTACACAATATGTTCTGCGTCTCTAAGTATAGACACATTTGAAGAGTACTGTCAAGTTGTGAATACTTTGAACAATTTATCTGATTATACTGATTGATTAAACTGTCAGACGACTTTTAAAAATCTTGTTTATTTTATGTGTTCCGTGATTATTTAGTTGTTTATCTCTATGTTATGTTCTTTTATTTAGTTATTTATTCATGTGTGAGTTAACTAAGGCTATGTCATGCCTCCACTGTTATCAAATAAATTTGCAATACATATCTTTAAATTTCCCGCTGGTATTAAAATTCTAATAATGAAAACACACATTACAACCCTTGAAATACACGTGTATGCTCTAATTGACAAATCTAAGAAATGAAACATGTCACCTATCAGTTGTAATAACGCTACCTTGCACGCAACCATACAATCTCGCATCTGGAAATGAGATTTCTGCAGAATAATAAATCGATATCAAAGAAAAATCATAAAGCACTCTTGACCACGCATGCTACTGCTATGACAGACTCATTCAGCATTATTAAATATCTTACACGTATATTTTGTGACTTATTACCTACTAACACAAAGCTTTTGACCTATCTAGAGAAAATAAAAACCCTCCATTTTATTGTATGTAGCTTGCAATTGCAGTACCAATAAGTTGTCTGTATATTTCTCCAAGTATCTATATAACTCTTAGCCAAATTACACGACATTTTCAGAACTTTTCATAATGTATCTCAGATTAAAGAGAGTTCATCATTAGTTAGCGCACTGTCAATTAGTTTTTGAATCCTTAAAACAATTTATGTATATATTTATCTATTCATCAGAAGCTATGATAAAAAGTTCATTTCTTTATACATTTTTATATCTATATTTTTTGTGTGTGTTTGACTTTTTTGTGTCATGATATGGATATATAAACAATCGTGAAATAGTGTGGTTTTGAAGGATACATTACGAATTTATAGGCTAACAAATTATGCTTTCTTAAATTACTATTCTTTTACAAAGTCAGTATAGTAATACAGGGTGATTGTACAGTGTTTGTTCTCATCAATATTACATTCAACCTCTGCAGATATTTCCAGATGGTTAGTACATCTGCGTGTAAACGGGATATCTTGCAGGATATTCATTTTACCGTTGTCATGTCTCAAATGCATTTTGGTTCAAATAATTATTGGTGTTGGTATCAATTTTCTTTCAATGGTGAAACGCCTGATAATATTTGACACGTGGCATAGGTTAATAAGGTGTGCATCATTTGTTTAACTTTTCGATAAGGTTTGTCATATGTCAAAAAAAGGAAAAATCAAGTTAATAAACGAAATATCAATATCTTAGATACTCGTGATCAGTTGAATAGCCGTGTTGCAAATAAAGGATAAAAAACATAATTAAAAGCCATCACAAACTTTTGTCTAAAAATATATTATATTTCTACATATCGTTTCTAGTCTTTTATGAAAAAAAAAATTGGTTGTACACTGGTGAATCTAATATGATTTTGTCGTCTTGGGTGTGATTACTCGACGTGGTAATACTTACTGACAGCTCCGGTGCTACATTTTGTTATCTACTGCATCACCAAGACTGGTAATTTCATGGTTTTTCATCGGTTTCGCCACCATCATATTTTACACGTACGTAAATACAAGTACTCT
>JXSR01S034324.1:73774-86925 GCA_000969725.1 Ophiothrix spiculata
GGGGGGGGGGGTGCCCGGAAACCCCCTGTAGATACCCGACTAAAATGACTACCAGTTTATATAGTAAGTTAAGGCAATTAACGCGATGAAATGGTGTTGAAAATGGTCATTCAATATTTTGATTAGTATTCGCATCCCGTGTCATTAAATGATAGGGTTCATGACAATGATTTATCAAACAACTATAATAACCTTTTGCAGACAAATATGGTATCATAATTAAAAAGCTTCTCTACTATTCTCTTGTTCGACAAAAAGGGGAGAATTAGGTCAAAATAGTGGAAGGAAGCGTCGACCTAAAAGGGTAAACATTTGCCTGTAACCCAACGTAGGTGCGATATGATAACCCTTATTTGTAGATGAGAGAAATGTCTTATACCAAAGACAAATAAGTTCAAGTTGTAAATTGAAAATGTGAAGTCTGTTTATGGATGTAATATGGTAACGTTCATCTGTTGATGAAGTCAGGGGTGACATACCAAGGTCAAAGGTCACATAAAATCAAATTGTAATATTCTATGATTTCGAGAACTAGTGTTTTTTACAACACTAGCCAGTAAAATAATAATAAGTGTAAGAAAACGATTATAACAACCTATACCAACTTGCATTTAATCTGGAATACATTAAGTTTATTCATTAGGGGTGATTTTAGCCTTCATTTTCTATATACTACTAACTATACAGATAGACCTTCTGGCACAGGTTTTGAAGTGTCAGAAACCATGTACCTGTATTTAAGTTAATTTTGAAATGGAAAAGATGTGGTTGATTACTGTGGCATAAAACTATTATCATGCAAACGTCCTTCATACTTTGCTGGGAAATTTCATATTTATCATATTAGTTTTTGCATTGTAGCTCTTAAAATAAATTTGTACAATTTAGTCTGCATCTCAAGTATAGACAAATTTGAGTAGTATTGTTAAGTTGTATGTTTATTTTTTATTTCGATTGGATAATTGCTTTGCCTTTGTTTATTTGTTCATTTTTGTTAAAAGGCTATATCAAGCCTACAGTGCGATCATATTCATTTACAATAAATGAATAATATTGCATCTTTTGTGAAAAGACATTGGTCCAAAATTAAAAACTAACCTGAACTAAATGAATCATTACCGACAAAAACAATGTAACATTCGTACGCACTAAACGCCCGTTACGCAAACCAGAATGCAACAAGCAGAGTGCATTGTAAATGTCCAATACCCTTCGCCTACTTTATATTTTTTGCGTTCTGGCGTTCTGATTAGCTAGATGATACGCAGAGTGTAAGAGTATACATTAACATCATGCTGTTTATTTCGAACAGTTGTGTCTTGGTCAACAAATCGCGGCTGGGCCAACAATTTTGTAACGGTGAACACGTCTTTATTAAATACTTTATATCCAGGATACCCAATTTAAAAGTGTACTTACCTGAAATGTGCAAATCAAGCAAGAACGTCATGTTCAATTATAGATTGGTATCATCATATCGGTTGGTCGCAGTAGTTGTATATAAGGAATAGAGAAAAAACAAGAAAGAATAAACTGTTACATGCTGGCTAACACAATACCGATAACCAACGTAAGGTAACCAATGTCATGTAGCAACACTCTTATACGGTAATTCTGCTTTTTCCAAATTTTATGCTCAATATAGTTTCTAGCGGTTTTTAACTACCATGCATGCACTTTTTCATTCAACCAAGATATATTCAATGCTATCATTATATAAATACAACATGGTATAGAGGGAAGTAGTGAAAATAACTGATACCGAGATGTTGGATGCGTGTGACTACTTCCCGAAGCAAAGCGGAGGGAAGTAGTCACATTTGACCCTGTAGTTGACTTTTTTAGACATTGTTAGATAATAGTTGCTGTATTCAAACAGCCATTACAAGAAAACCCAAACTCCATTAGCTCCCCTCTGCAAATATATGCTAGAAAAATTATCTAACAATGTCTAAAAAAGTCAACTACAAGGTCGAATGTGACTCTTTGATTGTGATAAAGACATGGAAATGCTTTTCAGTGATTTGAAAGCATTTTCAGAGATTTGTATGCATTTATATTTTACAGAACCTAACAGAAGGGAGCTATTGGAGTTGTGATGTTCTTTTTCTGGCGTATTCAATTGTATTTAGTGGTTTCCTAACAAATATATATGAGGTATAGTTAAAGAAGATATCTACCTCAATTATTGTTTTACTTGGCCTTAACTATCATGAATCTCGTATAAATTAAATGTATTAAACGTCACAATTGCTGCAGATGTTTTAAAGAAATGTTGTCATTCTCTTGTCAAAGCTTAATTGATAGAATGGGCGTTATTAACTATGTCATATATGACGTTTACTTAAGATGCTTGAGTTAGTAGGATTGTATCACGTTTCTAGAACGAAGACTGAGGTATGGTCATGCTTTATGTTGTTTTGACATGAATTGATTGCGGCTCATTTTATTTAGATTTATGGTAGCACAAATGCTTTTATGGTTCTATTCTTTCGCAGAAGCCACAAGCTATTACATTCCATATCGGTTTCATTGCTCAATCTGAAACTAATTTTATCTATGTAGCCAGGTAGCAAACGGTAAAATAAGAGGGAGTTAATACAACTTGCCACGTAATAGTAATATTTTCCAAGTACTATTAATGATTTTTTTTGAGAAAGGCTTTTACGACAGGAATTCATAACAATTGGAAGATTTTAACGGTTCGCCGTCGGACAAGTTTTGAACTGTCAAGCTTTCGTCAGGAATAGCTCTGACTTCTTCAGGACAAATATTATTATAAAGACATGTGGCCCGTTACTTCCCACTGATGACTCGCATGAGCCATTCACTTTCAGAGCCACCAAAATCTCAAAGAAGTGATCTGCTTTTGACACTGTTGGCAAGGGGCAGCCTTCAGTGAATGGCTCATACGAGTCATCAGTGGGAAGTGACGGCCCAAATGTCATTATGATAATATTTGTCCTGAAGAAGTCAAAGCTACTCCTGACGAAAGCTTGACAGTTCAAAACTTGTCCGACGGCGAACTCGTTAAAATCTACCAATTACTATTAATGAATATTAATATTCTGAAGCCCGCCTAAAGGCCGATAGCAAAATCCTAGAACATGTTGTTATATACCTCAGAAAGAATTGAAGAGTTTGACAAAATGCAATGGATGCGAGTGGTGATTAATACTAAAATGCCTATTTTTTGGACGCAGAAACCGTTGTACACATATGAACAAAAAAGGTACAGAACTATATTCCCTTTCCAACACAAAACATTTCATGTTTCTGTATTAAAAATTTAAAAGTTGTTCTTTTACATTGATTGGAAGGAGCATTGACAATATGACCTTATTCTCGGAAATCAGTTTCTGACTGACGTCACTATCATGCCTTCATTGATTGATTAAATGTAGTCGTCATTGTTTGCATTCGGAAAAAATATGAATGACTTCTGTATTGTATGTCAAAATGACATGGCAACATCCACAACATTCATCTTATTATAACGTTATTTCAAACAGATGTTGAAAAGTTAGCATGATTGAATGATGTTTCAACAACTGTCTTATACGGGAGCGCGCCGTTGTTGATTCGTGATGAATCCATAGTTGGTATTCAAATAAGCGCGTCACGCACGGCACAGCGTACAAGGAGGTGCGTTTACGCAGTACACCTAAGTCGACGCACTGTTCACCGCGCGTCGTAACTCCAGTACGTGCAAGGACTGGCGTTTGGGAACAGTAAAAAACGACAAAGCAACAAACATTTAATAACTAGCATTTTGCTTCAGATTCTGCTTAATATTTTAATGAAGATGAATAGTTGTTAAATTGAAAACATTTAGAATTTAATTCATACGTTTTTAGGAAAATTTTCGTTGTTGAAAGGAAAGCCACCCTCGCGCGATAAAAATACGCAGACGCATGGATGCATCGTTGTTGATTGGCGATGAACAACTCTGTAGCATGTTTGAATACCTAAGTCATCTTCTGCTGATATGCCTCTGTCAACTGACATAGGTGGTTCCTATTCGATTATTAATAAACAATGAAATATAACTTAAGTTATGATTTGAAAATATGATATGATAAAAGAAAGAAAAGAATGTTTATGTTATAATACTCAACATGTTTTGATATAAAACATTATTATTGTCATGAAATAATTCACATCAATTAATAAATGTCATAATAATCCATCACACAGTTTGTGTCTTCTGATTTGAAAATGTCAATGTGTAGACCAGTGCAATATAATCTCTAGATCTGAGATATCAGAGTACATCGAATATCTTTGAAAATATAAAGACATTTATTTTGACAAGAATTTTAAACGGGACAACCACACAACATAAATGACAGTCAGCGAAAAAGTCACTAACCATCCAGGATTCGAACCTGCGATTTTTAAATTACTAGCGCCACGCTCTACCAACTGAGCTAATTAGTTCTAACCCCGTTCCTCTTTCATCCTCTCATCCGAGAACCTTAAAAAGAGAATATGGAAATCAATTCTGAACTCGCAGTTTTAAAAAATGGATGGTCAGTGATTTTTTTTTTGATAACTGTCATTTATGTTGTGTGGTTGTCCAATTTAAGATTCATATAAATATATTTCACCGCACGTTTAAGCCTAGTTTATTTTAACATTTTTTGGTGGGGGCATTGTTTACTATTTAAGCATCAGTGATCGATGATAAATAGTTAAAAATGTTCCCCTACATCACAGCTTATGTAAACAAAAAATAGCATGAAAAATGTCACGTGAGAATATAACACGTATTATTTAAGAAAACGGAACGAAAAAGACTTTACAGATGAAATAGCCCATAGCCTATCAGCCCCAATCAAAAAAAATAATATTCTTTTTTTTTCCGACCTTTCCATGATATCATTGGTTTTGTTTTGTTTTTAATTACAATCATGCATTCGAATTTTTCTTCAAAAATTAAACAGAAAATGTTATTTGCTTTGCTTGACTTTTCCTGAATGAGGTTAAATGAAAGCTTTGAATAATTGTTAGTGATAAAAGTAGGGACCGTTCATTTCTACATATCAAAAAATACTTTTTAATTAAATATTAGGTATCTTTATTTAATCTGAATAAAAAACAAAAAGTAATACTGTAGTATGTCGAAATAAAATTTTCCGGACATTAGCTTATGCTGTGATATGTCAACTCTAATACATTTATCTGAAAAGCACTTAGGTTGTCTAATACTCTGTAACATAAAGAGAATCCTCTAATGTAGAAATGAAGTTATAAGAGTTCTTATGTCAGATTGAAGATTATCCTTAATGCATTTTTCAATTAACGTTCTACTTTTATTTCCGTGAGGATGACGAGGCAAACGGATATTAAGCAGCATGGTAACCGGCTTTGAATTATCTTCTAGACGTACACAAAAGGATAAATCAGTTTTCATATATATACGTTATTTTACATTCAACATATTTTTGAACATAAATAAATCTTTGTTTTACAAAAAGCTCAGGTCCGTTTTATAGACAATGTTCCAAAAAGCTTGATTTCTGGGGCCTTGTTTTTGTCGCTATTATCGGTGATGTTGGTGGTTTAGGTGTTTCTGGTTATGCTGCTGTTGCTGCTTTTATTGTCGCCGTTGTTGGTGTTGCTGTTCTTGTTGCTGTTGTTTTTGGTGATGCTGTTGTTGTTTTTTATATTCCTCTAAATCTTACTTATAACCTAATTTCTGAGATTATTTAAGTTAATATCGAGAATTGGGGTATTATCTAAAATTGTTGTCCACTCCAGTGATTTCTAAATAGATATCTTTAACCCGTACTGATTTATACCAATTATATCAACATTTAGCAATTTGATTGCAAACTGTAAAGTGAATAGTAATGATTAAAGGTCGTCAATCCGTGACATTAATGGTTATTATTATTATTTTGTTCTCAAGATAATTGGATCCTCATGAAGAGCTAAACATTCTTTATACCTGGTTTCATTCCACACTTCTACACATAAACCAGTCGTAACCAAACAACTAATTGGGCATCAATAATGATCTTTGCGTTATCTGAATGTGCTGTCCTAATTAACGCATTCCATGTAGACTAAAAGTCTTCTCTTATTTCATTTTTTAAATAGCGGTATGTTTATAATTACAGCTCTGTATCCTACATGGTTTTAAAAAGGCATTACCATTAAACACTTATATATATTCATTCATACAACTATTATTTACTCATAGACAAACATGTGCGTATTATTTTGACGTATTGACATTTGTGCATTTTAAAATATCGAAAGATTAACTGATGTTCATAGTTTTTATTTTATTTTTATTTATAGATTGAAAGTGAGATTCCACATGATAAATTTTGCACTAATTGATAATTTCAAGAATATTACTAATTTATAGATGACATATGAGATTCACTACTTGAAATGTGACCAAAATAGCAGATATCAAAGAACATTGCTTACATGTTTTGATGCTTTTATCTCCTGCAAAGCAGCTTGGATAACGTATTGTGATCAATATGTCGACCTGTCAACTTAAATGAGGCGTTTTTTACTCAAGTGATGCGACTAGGAGAAATGCTCTGTATCCTACACGGTTTTAAAAAGGCATTACCATTAAACACTTATGTATATTCATTCAAGGTAGCTTTAAGTTCAACTCCATTGATATTGAATTTAATTCCACATACAGATATGTAGGGTTGAAGAATTGATGTGGATATTTTTCTAATGCTTATTGTATTGATTTAATTAAAGTTTTAGGTGCACCTAATGATAAAGATGATTGATTAAAATGAGGTTTCTGAATTAAATAAAAAATGTAATATGACTCATGTTTGCAAATATTTTTCATATCGTTTTATTTGACTGGCAATACAATTTTAGTTAACAAATTAGAGCTGATCGAAAACCAGGATAACGCACTAAACCACGTTTAATGCTTTATTTTCAATGTTTCTAATATTATTTTCTGATCTGTTTGAACATCTAAAAGAAAATTGTTGAAAGTAGAGGGTAAAGGGTACATGTCAGATACTTGTTCTGTGCTTTTTAAGACAAAGTCCCACGCAAATTCATGACATATTTACAAAACTGTTCATTTATGTTAGCACGTCATATTTTGCGTTGGCTACGAGTAAAAAATACACGGTTTGATTCGACAAATATCTGTTGATATTTCTGCGGGGTATGATAGTTGACTGTGATAATTATGCTATTTTGCTGATGTATTCCAGTCTGTTACAACGCTAATGTTACATATATTGCTGAATTAAGCAAGTGGTCATATAAAGTGTGGATTACAGAGGATACAAAAACTATTTTCAACTATGATGTTTTATAATACCATGGGCACATTTGCAATGAGCAAAGGGAAGTTGTTATGTTGAATGGAATTACATATTCCAGTAAACCATTGAAATGTCATAAGTATCACGACCACTTGAACACTGTTCTGATTTATGCTAAATGCTGGTTTTGTCTGTCTAAAATAAGTTAATTAAGAAATCCTAGTTTACTACATAGTCATACATAACATTTTGACTTTGAGTTTTGAAGTTTTAATAGTAATTGTATGATCAAATAAAATTAATGGCTATTTGCAATTAAAAAACAGCAAAAGTTTGTGTGACAAAGATTTTTGTATGTTTGTGTGTTAGTTTAATATTTTGATCGTAGAAGGTAAGTTACCGGATATGTCCCATTAACAAATTCTAAAAAAATTACACTTAACTAGTTTCCAGCTGGGAATAAAATTACAATAAAAACTACCAACACCGTAAAGGAAAATGATTCTAAAGAAAGAGTAAATCAATACACATCAAATATACAAAGCGTCATTCTTTCAAGATAAAATAACTTGTTTCCTCTCTCATCGTATCGAGCAGTAGCAGTTGCGATCAATGTGTGCTACATAGAACTTACGCCAAATTACACAATATGTTCTGCATCTCTAAGTATAGACACATTTGAAGAGTACTGTCAAGTTGTGAATACTTTGAACGATTTATCTGATTACACTGATTGATTATACTGTCACTTTAAAAATCATGTTAATTTTGTGTGTGTTCCATAATTATTTACTTGTTTATCTGTATTTTATGTTCTTTTATTTAGTTATTTATTCATGTGTGAGTTATGCTAAGGCTATGTCATAATGTTATCAAATAAATTTGCAATACATATCTTTTCCACCTGGTTTAAAATTCTAATAATGAAAACACAAATTATAACCCTTGAAATACACGTGTATGCTCTAATTGACAAATCTAAGAAATGAGACATGTCACCTATCAGTTGTAATAACGCTACCTTGCACGCAACCATACAATCTCGCATCTGGAAATAAGATTTCAGCAGAATAATAAATCGATATCAAAAAAAGATCAAAAAGCACTCTTGACCATGCATGCCACTGCTATGACAGACTCATTCAGCATTATATTATTGAGTACTATACATATATATTTTGTGACTTATTACCTACTATATCACACACAGCTTTTGACTTATCTAGGGAAAGTAAAATCCTCCATGTGTTTTGCCCGTAGCCTGCAATTGCATGCCAATAAGTTGTCTGTATATTTCTCCAAGTATCTATATAACTCTAAGCCAAATTACACGATATTTTTAGAAATTTTCATAATGTATCTCAGATTCAAGAGAGATCACCATTAGTGACCACTTTCAATTAGTTTTTGAATCTTTATCTATTGATCAGAAGCTATGATAAAACGTTCATTTCTTTATGAATTGATAGCTATATTTTTGTACGTGTGTTTGATTTTAGTTGCACTTTATGCCATGTAATGGATATATTTATAATCTTTTCGTGAAATATTGTGTTTTTAAGGGTAGATTACGAATATTCAGGCTAACAAATTCGGTTGTCTAAAAATATGTTTTTATATATTGTTTCAAGTCTCTCATGAAAAAAAAATTGGTAATACACTGGTGAAACTAACAGTTTGCTCATAACATTATTATTGATACTGTACATATGTACTAATAAACATTATATCAATATTGCACATGGAATTCTGTAATAACATCTGTTCAAATGATTATTTAACAAGTGGATGTTTTATGAAATGTTGAAGTGATGGAACGATCACAATACTGTTATAAGGACAATGAACTACGACAATCGAATTTCTTGCAATCATTTGAAGACCTACTGATAACCTCACAGTGTGAAATACGAGGGAGATTGGCACAACTGAATGTCAACATCCGCTTAAAATGTTTGTATGTATCATATAGAAGTCTTGCACTGTATTATAGTGTATTGCTAGTGGTGTTGAATTTTACAATTCAAAAATCGTGATGTTTCAATAATTTTTGAATATTCATTCTTTATTGAGTACTTGAAAACTACGCGTAACTTCTCTTACAAATATGCATCCAATTATGCTCTTGCTTAAATTAATAACTTTTTTTATTGTTATATACTTAACAAACAAGTATTCACTACTCAAATGTTATTAAATATTAAATTTTAGCCACTGTTTTATTCAGTGTTTATATTTCTACTTATTAGCTAATGTATGTCATTTTATTTCAAGATTCAGCTCATTTTTCTATTACTTGTGTCATTTTACTTGAACATAGTGTTAGGTGTGTTATATTCTAATATCATGGAAATATTGTTTTACAGTATATCCAGATTTTATTGACTCTATCAGTTTGTATAGTTTAAACTAATCTTTTTGCTTTTTTCATTGTAAATATTCTTTTCTTTAATTGTGACATCTGATATTTGTACTACCACATATGTAATTTTTGCCTTTCAATTATGTTATATATGCCAACTGACAAACGCATGAATTTTTATTTTTCTCTTTCAAATTTAATGAAGTTTCTTTTTCTTTCTTTCTTTTTTTTTTATGTGTATATGTATTCCTGTTCTATATACTAGAGGTGTTATTGCTCAGGCAGGGGTGTTATATATGTCATAATAAATGTCATGATAATGAAATGTTATACCTTTTTACTTTATTCAACTATTCTGGCTGATGTTTAATTTAGTGTTACATTGAATTCATTTCGTTTTTTGAGATCCGTGATATTTCTTCTAGTTATTGTCAATGCATTAATTTAGTCAACGTTTGCCTTAACAAACTGATATGTATGTCATCAGGCAGGTGTTAGTTAAATGATATTTTATTATTTCATACGTACCGTTCAAATTATGTTTGTTTCATATTTATTACTATTTTCCTTTGTACATTTCTTTCTAAATTTTATATTACGGTTATATTCTTATTTCAATACATTTATACTTCTATTGGTACATGCATTATTAACTTGTCTTTAAAAGGCGTCATCTTATTGGTTTATTTGCAGCTCTGTTACGGCGTATCTGTGTTTCAGAAAAAGATAAATTTGCTTCTTTTGATTACAACAATTTCCTGCTGCTATCGTGTTCCGATTTTATAATTAAAATGAACCGTTTACACCAAATTGATCCAAATTGGTACCCTTTGAATTAGATTATAGGCAGTAAATAGCTGCTAGTAAAGCGTAAAGATAATTGCTTGATTTTGCTACTTCTTTTTACATTTTTTGTTTTTCTGTTGTATATATTTTGTCTAAAAGTTTAAAATGCTTGGTACAATGTACTCTGACTTGTTTCATATAAACTATATATTCCAATGTATCCAGCACATTTAATTTTTACATTGATTGGTCATTTCTTTCAGTGACGTAATTACGACAACTTGTGCTTTTATGCATTCAGTAATCTTATATAATTTCCATGAATGTACAATTACTTGTTTTTATAAGCAATGATGCAGTGTGAATGTTAATTACTTTCTTCACACTCAAAAGGCAAACAGAATAGAGATGTGACTTTAACATTAAGCAATATTAATTAAAATGAACATTATTGAAATGTTGAATATTTTTTTATTATTATTATTATTATTACAACAAACTGGCTTATCGTTTTGGTGAAATTGACGTAAAAGAAATACTTAATGTCTGTGAGCGTCATAATGCACAAATGATCATCAAATTTCAACCAACCGTTGCATTCTCCAAAGCCTACATACTACAGATACAACATATACTAAGCATTTTTGAGACCGCATATTTTGTGTGGATTTGAGTTTCTTTTATGTTATAATATCACACCTTCTCTCTAGTATTCTATACTATTCAAGTCCAAAAGTTTTAAAGAGGTAAAAGACCATTTTAATCAATCATTTGAAGGAACGCTATATAAAACTCTATGGAACTGTTCATTAAATATCAGGGTATACCAAGTTAACAAAATGTATTTATTTGTTTCCGTCTCTTTCGTTATTATTTTGAATGCGCCGTTTATTGACTGAAACCCAGCGTAAAGCTACGTTTTCCTACACAAACCCGCACTTTAATAATTAAAGTAATATGACTTCTTTAAATAAATAGATATACCTTTCTGGTCACGGTCACGAACTATACATATACGTAAAGATACAATGCTTCGAAAATAAATAACATTTAAATCATCTATTTAGATATCACTGAAAGCACTTATTAACAGAATCAAGAATTATTTAACCGTGAATTTGAAAACATACCAGGGGCTACAGACATAGAATGTAGAAGAGTTACTTAAACAGACTTTAATTTTAGCTTGCAGAAACGATTTACAAGCTTTTCATTCTAGCTTTTCAACCAACTGCAGATTTTTCTTTAGATTTGTTCATTTTACCTAAAGTCTTCAAGATATAAGATTCAAATGTGTTGAATTAAATGTGACATTTTTTAAACAGTCGACTTTCTCACTTAAGATATCAGTATCATACATTTTATCAAGTATCACAGAGTTCGTTTTGGACACAGACAAATATGTGATAAATATCATTAAATTATTTATATTTAAGAGCTCACAAATCATTCAAATATTGAGAATCACATGAACACCTGCCATAAAGATGTAGTAAATAAGAGACGTTTTTTTGCAAATTGACGATTGAATCAATTTCAGTTCGTTAATGTGTTTTTAAACATAGTAATGATGTAATGTTATATTAATTTGGTCGTGTACAGTCGCACTAATTAAAACGTGTGTACTCGACAAATTGCAAAATGCTAATAATCAAGTGCGGTAATCAATGATCGTTGGTATTAAACATGTGAAATTATTGATTGACAAAAGCAATAATTAAGTGTCTTCTAATTACTAATACTCATTTCTCTTCATTTGGCTTGAATCGATACGGTAACTGTGAAATCAATATCAAATTTGAATACAGTTGATTCTGACATCATACTTTTTAACCGTTACAGGTCAAGTCAGGGGTGAAATGAAATAACAAGTAGTGTTGAATAAAAGAGTTTGTGTAAAATTGTTGTTCATTATAGTCCACTTTTCTAGTGAATGTGATTCCGCTCTCATGCTTGTAATTTTTATTTTGCAATATGTATTGACTCGTCTAACTCTTAAGGCGATGTATATATCACGCTTTAAATATCTTGTTATTCTACTGGCTGATATAGATCTAGCATAGACGGAAAAAAAGATTCCAAAAACTATGGAATTATTTTTAAAGTTTCTACTCTTAGTAAAACCTTTAATACCGTTCAAGAAAAAAAAAAGATCAGACAAATAGACTTTACTTTGTTAATGACTATAATCTTTCTGTAAAGTTTTATTTTTCTGCAGTGTAATTGTTATTATATCACAACAGTGTTATAACTGCTCTATTCGGCTACCATTTACCTCGGGTAATATTTGCCAAAGAAAGATATTCTTGGATAAGCAATATATTGATCATGATAGTTTTATTTATGTCGAAATTGGTTGAATGTACATGGGCAAATGAAGCAAATTTATGTATATATTGCGGGGATATGAATGGGTTTTTTAAATTTCTACAGAAAACAAGAAAAATTATATCCAGACGAGGCTATCTTAATAACTGAACTTTATAAAACTTAAACAAGACAGACGCACGTAGGTATTTACTTAACGTCAATCCTGGTAAAGTTTTGGACGTTAAAAGTAATGTGGCAATATACATTGATATTTCAAGGCAAATATGACTTTTGTAATATCTTTTATTTTGTTAAAAACTTGACTTCAATCATTATAACCAGGTCACTCCTGAGAGTCTTATATCAAAACTAGGGCAGGAAGTATCGGTTACTGGAGTAGTATGGCGACTATGGCAATATAT
>JXSR01S034324.1:86975-97286 GCA_000969725.1 Ophiothrix spiculata
GGCTGATATAGATCTAGCATAGACGGAAAAAAAGATAGTTTCTACTTTTAGTAAAACCTTTAATACCGTTCAAGAAAAAAATAAAAGATCAGACAAATAGACTTTACTTTGTTAATGACTGTAATCTTTCTGTAAAGTTTTATATTTCTGCAGTGTAATTGTTATTATATCACAATAGTGTTATTACTGCTCTATTCGGCTACCATTTACCTCGGGTAATATTTGCCCAAGAAAGATATACTTGGATAAGCAATATATTGATCATGATATTCTTATTTATGTCGAAATTGGTTGAATGTACATGGGCAAATAATGCAAATTTATGTATATATTGCGGGGATATGAATGGTTTTTAACTTTCTACAGAAAACAAGAAATATTCTATCCAGACGAGGCTATCTTAATAACTGAAATTTATAAAACTTAAACAAGACAGACGCACGTAGGTATTAACTTAAGCGTATACGTCAATCCTGGTTAAGTTTTGGACGTTAAAAGTAATGTTTCAACGCAAATATGACTTTTGTAATATCTTTCATTTTGTTTAAAAATTGACTTCAATCATTATAATCAGGTCACTCCTGAGAGTCTAATATCAAAACTAGGGCAGGAAGTATCGGTTACTGGAGTAGTATGGCGACTATGGCAATATATTTTCATTAGATCATTCCTAGCATTTATTATATACACACGGGTCAATTTGAGAGCAAACGCAGAAGTTTTTGTCTGGCTTGTTTTAAAAAGTTCATTTTTTAGAACGTGTTTGATATGCAACCCATATATGATAGCAAACACAATTCTGAAAATAGTTCTATAAATTTTGCCTGAGTAATATATCTTAAATATTATATGATAATAGTGTACCATAGAATATATCAATAATTAACATTATTTAATGTATAAATGTTTCATATCGATGTATACATTCTTTAAATCCACATTAGTAAAAATAAATTAAATATATAGATCTGGTATTGTATAATCTACAACATTTCATTATCTTATTTTTCCATACTTATAAAGATGGTATGAATTGATTAAACGTTGATTAAGAATTTCACTAATGTCGATTCAGTTTCAATGCTAAATATAATAACGGCTAAATCTGATATGAACAGTTTCAATGCAAAATATAATAACGGCTAAATCTGATATGAATGTATCTTAGCAATATTTCATATGACGTTTTACTTATTTAAAGTTCACAATGTTTACTAATGCCGTGCTTATAATGTATGTATTTTTTGCGTTGTGCAATAAATACAGTGCCCAAGGCTATTCTCTATATTGATACACAAAGCACTTGAACACTGAGCTAATGTAAGTGAGGTTGACATTCAAAGTCGTATCAATTAAAAAACAGGTAAATGTGAATTAATTCAAATTTGATGCATTGACAAACGACGCAGTGTACTATTAAAGTATTATTTTGAGTCTTTTTTTTCTTATAATGTATTTTGGTTTGCTGCTATGTCTAATCTTTTAAAAGTTATTTTCTATAGATATTCTTGTTTTGACAATTTTTGTACGGAAGCATTGAATTAAATCTAACACATTATAGGTTATGATGATGTCAATAGCTACCAGTCCAAGTATTTTTCACATTTCACTAACTATTAACCCTTATCCTCCTAAGCTATTTTTTGTAACACGTCCTCCGAAGGGGGGGGGGGGGGTTGCAACCCCCCTAATATTTTGGAACGGAACCCCCTATGAACTTGATTTTGCTATTAATAGATAAGTAATCGGCCAAGGCATTGCGTACTTAGGTTCTAAATAACGGATTTTCGTCCGCTTTTTTTGCTAATTATGAAGGTAAATTATGATTCTAACATGTCTTGTAAGTTTGAGTCTTATAGCGTGCATAAATTTTTCAAAATGGCGACTTAAAAATTACCGGGATTTCCCCCCCCCCCCCCGTACATCCCAACTTTGACGGCCTATCCGTACCCCACCTTACACGGTACCACCTAGTTTTTTTCATCAAAATGACCGAAAAGGATGTAAAAGAGATTACCCAAATGCCAGGGGCCGGTTGCTTTTGCGTTTTTATGAAGCGGTGAAAAAACCTTAGGGAACAACCCCCCCCCCCCCTTCGATATTCGATATTCAATAGTCATTTGTACACTCAAGTGTTTAGCCTTAAAATGATCACAACGTTGCACTGTTTTTTTATAGTAAAATATTAATAATATTTAGAATTGAACAAGACGCATCGATGTATACCACATGTTATTTGGGTCGCAAATTGAGATGAGGTCATGATGAAAAAGTAAAAGTATAATTTTTATTTAAAAGTAGGCAGATAATTTGTCGCAAAAATAGTGTCAATATCCTATCATATATCTAGATATATTTTTTTAAATCACATTTTGTAGTTTATGCCCTACAAAATAGGGAATAGTAAACTCATCATTTTAAGCCTCTGTATTACTGTCCAATGTTAAGAAAGTGGCATGCATAATATGGAATAAAAGTGTTATCAAAACATTATTTGATTTCAATTATTAACCATTGCAATATAATATTACAATACAATATTATTGATATTAATCCGTCTTAGTCAAAGTTGAGTCAGTCAGTATCCACGGAAAGGGGACTTTATTAATGAAGGTTTTCATCTTCAATTTTTCAAATCTGATCATTAAGGTATTCAATCTACGACTACGTTGATTATTTGCGTACCATTTAATTCATATTATTCATTTTGCTGTCTTTTAACAACACAAGAAAAGTTTAATGAACATGAGGTCATGAATGAAGTAGTGTCTTCAGTAGCGTGTAATAATACAAATTGCAGGTTGAAGTCATCTGAAACACGTTGTAGGAATGATTATAAGCTCAAAATGACAACTAAACGTATCTGATTTACATTTTTTAACATTGATTGGAAAGCTGGTGTGTATGTGTTTCATGCTTGATAATAAAAAAGATTCATTAAACAAATGTAGGTGACAAAATGAAGGACACTTATTGATTTATCATTAATATCATTTGTGACCGTCCATCCCAAAACAGCAGTAAATGCCAGCTCTTGTCATTTTCACTTTTTTAATTATTTGCAAAGACCATGCTTTGAGGATTAAAATGACACCTCGATGAACTTCACACGATTTTCAGAAGTCAAGTTATGGTCCGTCAAAGGTGTCAGGGAGTAAAACGTTTAAAACGCATTCAAAGATTAGTAAGCCCTATTTTTGTTGTTGATCGTCTTAAGAATAAGGCAATTTATTTCCCATTTCCCATTATTTCTTGAAATGAAACTCTGCTGGTATTTTGTAGTAAGCACTAGAATTGTAAATCTGTCAAAAAATAAATTTCGGCAAATAATGACCTTGACATGTATTTCCACCTGTAGCGCAAAATGAAGTTTCTGTCATTTACTGCTCATACGGGCTGGAAGGTCACATTTGGGATAATTTCATAATGTATATACATGTATAAGAAAGTAGTAAGTATTATGCCTTCTTAAAAAAAAACAGAATGCTACAAATAAAAAATTGTTTTAGAAATATAAAACAAGAAACCTATCGTCTTACATTAGACAGCACGTATTTCAAAAGTCTAATACGTGTAAGATGTGTTAGATTTGCATGTATTTGTTTCTTAAATCTGTCACACAACACAGACAGAGTCGTGCTAGAAAATCTTACTTCCTTATGATTGACAAGATAAATGGGGATGCTATAACGTTACTTATGATTGAAACGTAATATCAAATTGAGTACCTTTTGGGACGCACCTCTGTGTTGCAACAAGTATTGAATGCAACAGCTAATACAACCAAGATCATCAATTATTATTCTACCTCCTGGGTACCTCACAGGTAGGAAGGCAATCTGAGGCGTGTAGGTGAATATAAATCGTCAAGATGTCTTCAATATGTGCACTTTTACTGTCTAACATAAGACTTTCTTTATGTACATCACACTCACTAATATGAACTTCGTTGATCTCGATAGAGTTATACATTTTAACAACATGCTGCAACGTTTATGGTATATCTTTTCTCACTTTTAAACATGCAAAATCATCTTTTTCTACCAGTCTATGTTCGTCGTTTATCCTAAATTCATTAAAGGATCCGACGCTGCATTTTCTATCTTTAATAGTAAAACAGAAACTAAATATTCACTACATGCAGGGTATATTTAACCTTTTAAAAAGTGTTCTTTCCTCGTTAAAAAATCATCAAAAGATAATCTAAACATTGACAAAAAAATGGTAATATGTGACCGTCCATCTCAAACCAGCCGTAAATGCCGGCTTTTGTCATTTTTCCTTTTTTCAAATATTTACAAAGACCATGCTTAAAGGATAAAAGTGACACCTTACTGAACTTCACACGATTTCCACAAGTCAAGTTATGGTGCGTCAATACAATCGGTATCTACCCATCCTTTTGCTACCAACTCGTTCAAAGATCAGTAAGCCCTATTGATTTTCTTAAAATATGCAGATTTATGTCACATTTCCCATCATTATCTTGAAATGAAATTTGATGGAATTTTGTAGTAAGCAAAAGGATTGTGAATCTTGTTAAAAAATCAATTTCGCCAAATAACGACCCTGACATGTATTTTCACCTGTAGCGCAAAATGAGGTTTCCGGTATTTACGGCTCATACGGGCTGGACAGCCACATATGAACTTGTCTTGTTGTTGTTGTTGTTTTTTTGTTGTTGTTGTTGTTTGTTTGTTTGTTTATTTTTTCCTAGGTTTTTGTTTGTCTTGGTGAAATATCGCATAATTACTTTATACTAATCAGATTTTGAACATGTAATGCCATCATTTTCTTTACGATCAAAATAATGATAGCATGATACTTAATAAAATGCTCAAAAAGTGTCTAATTGCTACTTCTACGAACAGATCCAATTGTATACCTAACGAGATTTATATTTTATTTTATTTCTTATTATCTACAAAAAGTAATTTTATTATAAAGACTATCAGGTAATAGAGAAATCAACTTCCAACTTGAAAATCAAAGAAGTATAACATATTTTATACCTTTTTACCCGACCTATAAGAGATAGATTTTAAAATGCTAAGTACATGAAAAATTACGATAATAGATTTGCTTATTTTAATTAACCTATGTAATTTCCCCCCCCCCCTAATTTTGTAGATACTACAGTTGCCAAGAATATCACCTTTCGATAGCAGAATTGTAAAGCAAAATATTTGACACTGAAAATTGTTTTAAAAGATTTGTTTTTTAGGTAGCTTTTTGGTGTATTAAAATGCTTCCTGTAACCCTGGAAGAACTTTTGAATTAAAAAGCATGTTAACATTGGATTACTACATCGGTGTAAACACTGCATCACTAATTACTTTACAAATGTTAATTAAAAAATGTCAAATTAGCTATCTAGGCCAAAAAGTCACGTGTACTTTTATTATTACATCAGGGTACATGTTACAATAATTTGTTCTGTTATTATAATTAACAGAAAATATATATCACATTATTGCTGATGTTATACATATTTTTATATGTTAAATACCAGTGCTTGGTGTATTATTCTATGACATGAACTCTCAGATATCACAGTTATACAACATTTAAGTAGAGGTACAATATAACAAAATTGCATCAAATAATTATCTAAATTTAAAAACAATCGTACATAAGAAAACTTTTTTATTTTATTGTTGAATTGTGTCGTATATTTTTCATTCCATTCATGTTGATCTGTCCTATATTAAATGTTTTAGAAATGAAACAATAATAATATTGTTACATTAAGTTTGCATTAGGTTCCATTGATTAGATATGGATACTTTTCATTTCTATATGTTATCTAAAAACACACATTTTATGATACATTTTGCTGCAGGTTCAGGATGTCTATGTCCTATCATTCGTTGTAATGGTGGCTATGACCGACTACTTATTATGTTGATTGATGCATCTCTCTAGCTAGTACAGCGTCCACTCCAGGGTCGACTGTTTTTCCGTTTGAATTAAACATACGATCAAACAAAGTATTCCTTCAAGAATGAAATGTTATTCTTGCGTCTTAGATACATAAAAGCTCGGACAGAGCTTGGCGATGCAATTCGATTCATGCATTATACACTTGCTTCAAGTTAATTTACATATTAGAGGCATCTTTGTCAGCTGTGTCCGTGCACCTCTTAAGATTACAATGTAAATGTCTTGAAATTTGATAGTGAAATTCTTATCTTTTTTTTAAAAAAATTTTGTAATGAACATTTTCCCCTTGTGATATCTTAGTACTACAAAACAATCACAGTTATCAACTACATCAATAAACTATCGTAGTTTATGAAGACAATTTCCCGCCAAGATAGAAAGGTCGTGTAAATTAAATTGAAGTGATTTCGAATACAAACACAATTTTGCCAAAGTTTTAACAAAATCAAAACAAGTTCGGAGACGTATATATGCTGCATTTTCATTTCTTTAATGCACTGTGTTTACTTGACATTTGAGGCAGTGTCGTCAAAATGGATTTGCATAGTTCGACCTCTTAAAGAAGGAACAGCTATCGGACACATTGTTTTTATTTCTTTTAAAATACGATTTTCGAGATCACGAGGCGTAAAATGAAAAAAAAAAAAACCAAATTTTCTCAAATTTAACCAAAGTTAAAAATTAAACAAAATTAAACTAACCTTTGCCAGGGTAGATTAATAACACAGTAACATTGAATACAATTTTCTAAAATCATAAATTCGACATAAGTATCGGAGGGATATGGTTAAACTTTGGAGGTTTTTTTTTAAACTTATGTATGTATGTTGGTATTTTGATATTTGTATTTCAAAAAATTACGATTCAATTCAATAGTAAATTTTTATTTCTTATAATGCAAAGATATATATACTTTCTTACATGCTAACTAGATCTTCAACTTGATGTTATTGCTTTGCCTCCGACTTACCAAATGTATTTCTATATCATTTCCTCGTCTTTCAACCTAATATACTACTTCAGAAATCTGCTTTTACTTGACTATATTTTGTACATAATATCACTGCATCATTCACCCAAAGAGAATAGCATTGATTTTATCTTCCCTATAATGGCAAAATGACGACAGCTATAGCAATCACAGATCTGTGCCATTCACATAATATGTTTCGTGTTACATGAAAATGCTTTTAGTTGGGGTGAGTCAACTTTGCTTCTATTACAGCAGTGGTGCTGTGTGAATGTTAATTGTCCTCGGAGCGATCACTATATGAGATGATATTTTCTTTGCTTTAGATATTTAATCAAAGTCGATATTATTTAGAACAGCATGCGATGTTACTTCTAAATACTTGAATATTCTCTATCAGTATATGAATATCATCATGAATATGACATAAATAAAGTTAGTCTAGAATATTAAATGTTATTAGCAAAACCGATTTTGGAACATAGTCCGGTTTTTTAAATTTTAGTTTTCACTGTCATATGAAAGATCACCACTTAAGATGTTTCAATTTTAAATTTCAGTTAAATTGCAACAGCCGTTTTGATTTTATGAGCAATTTTGTTTATTCCACTTGCCTATACTTCACTGTGTGAGTAATTTTATGGTTACCATTATTTAACACATTTTCACTTATATCTCCAAAGCGCTACACGTTTCAGCCGTAAATTTCACATGGTTAATGAAAAGAAATATGAGCAATATTTTGGTACCAAAATCTCAGAAAGAAAAAATGCTGACCCAATTGAAGTTGATTATCCATACATTTGGGAAATAAATATTAATTAATATAAATGCAGATATATATATAATCGTACTACGCCATGTCATGTAATTTTATAAACTTATTCGTATTTAAAGCATTTAACTTGACTATACAACGTTTGCTATGTTCAAACGTTTAAAGTGGTGATTGCAATAAACGCGTTACCTACCCACCATTTTGCTACCTACTTGTTATGGTATTAGATTAGAGATTTGACAATATTCACTAGCTCACTGTACTTTATAAAATTGGGTATAACATGTAATGAATCACACCAAACCAATCCAAAATTCATGTGCATATAGATAAATCATAGTAATCATTTCTGATACTAGGTTTGCTTCAAAGGAGACACATTGGCAAAGTACTATATTGTCCCATTTTTGTAGCCCCCTACCAACCAAGTCTTAAAGTCAGAAGTTGCTGCAGTGTGTTCTTGAACATATATGGACCTACATTTGATTTTTTAAAAGAAGGATACAACATTAATTTAATAACAAAAGCGTTAGAGCTCAATAACATTAATAAGTGCAATGACTTGTTACAATTTTAAATACGACAGACCCCACGTTACCCCATCTTTTAAAGAATTAATACATTTTATGCTCATATACTCATTACACTTCTATTCTAATAAGTCAAAAAAGCATTTTACCAAAACTAGTTTCAAGTATTTTTGGTGCTTTTAAGATTTTAATTATCCCCACTCTTTCACTTTATTTTGTTCATCATTGTGTCATCCTCGTGTTGGTTGTTAGTCTTCACAAAACTGTGTATTTCCTATAATTTAAAAGAAGCATTCATACCTAACTGATTAATATCCCCTATAAATTTGATTATTGAACAATTGCTGCAACTAAACATTAAGATAAACAGCTTAATTTTGCTACTTCCTACCTGGTAACAATATATTTGTTAGCAAATAAAAACAAAACCTGAAATTCAACATTAATTTTTGTATTAAGTTTACTTACTGATTATTTCAAAATTAGAATATTTTTGTTTCTGTACTTGAAGTTAATAATGTTAGATATCGTGTACTCAATGTTGTTTCATGTACAAATAATTATGTCACTACACGTTCGTTGCAATATTTCCACCACGTTCATTACCAACATTAATCATTCAATACTTTCAATTACATAATTACGACAACTAATGCATTATGCGATTTGTACAACTCTCACAAAAATACTATTACTTTTTGTTGAGCAATGATGAAATTTGAATGTTAATTATTTTCTTCACACTTAAAATGCCTCATCATAAAAAGGTGACAATTTAGCATCATTTTTCATTACATGTTCATAACAATGTTGGTTACGTGCATGAATAAAATTATTTATTATTGACATTTTTCTTGTTATTTCACGTAACCGTCTGACCTTTTTGGTTAAATCTGAAGTAAAAGAAATAATCAATATCAGCATTATAATGCACGAATGGTCTGCGCATTACAAACAACCATTGCATTCTCCATTATAGCATAGAAACTACCGATATGATATTGAGCATTTGCGACACCGTTGAGTTTACGTGGGTTAAATTTCTTTTTGTTTGTCAGTATCGTGTACGATTGCACCATGTATTAATTCTTTATTGTTTACGTTTTTGTAGTCTTTACGCCAAATTACCCAATTTTACATATATTTCTTTTAAGCACGTAAATTATAAATTACCTTAACAATTATTTGAAGAAATTAAATCTTAAGCTTCATTAAAATGATAAGCTTATGATACAGTCTTATTTTCCACTACAGATGTGTGACTTATAAAATATTAAGCCAGGGATATGCTGAGAGTAACACGTTTTTCTTGAAATAAAAGATTTGCATGTCACGGTCACGCAATTTGACACAATTGTGACACATTGTTTGTAACATAAGCGAGAGGTTATCATACATCTATATACTAATATATTAGTGGCACTGCTTATCAACAGAATCAAGAATTAACCTGTTAAGATACACCCGAGGCTACAGACATAGAATATAGAAGAGTTGCTTAAACCGGACTTTAAATTAAAGCCTATATAAACAACTTTTTATGATAGCTATTCAACCAGCGGAAAATACAGTTTACATGTATATGCAGTTTATATGATTAAATTTTACCTTAAGATATAAAGATTCAAAATAACCCTCGTCTACTAAGACTATTTTTTGTAACACGTCTACCCAAGGGTGGTTGTTGCAACCCCCCCCCCTCCCAATTTTTTTTAGAACGGAACCCCCTATCAACTTGGTGATACTATCAATAGATAGGTTTGGTCCTCCCGTATCAAACGATACCAAGGTCTTAAAAATCATGACATTATAAAGTTCGTATGGATCGAAATATCGGAATTTTGGCAAAAGTTGCCACCAAAATCAACATTTTGCTATAAAAGTTCTAAACAACGAATTTGTGTCGGTTTGTTTTCTTTTTTTTTTCTTTGCTAATAAAGAAGGGAAATGGTAATTCTAAATACCTTGCAAGTTTCAGTTTCATACAATGGATATATTTTTCAAAATGGCGATTTAAAATTTTCCGGGGCCTCACCCCCCCCTTACACCCGATCTTTGACGGCCTACCCTAACCCCACCTTAGGTGGTAC
>JXSR01S034331.1:0-14292 GCA_000969725.1 Ophiothrix spiculata
TTTGATACTGTTTTGAAGTGCTTCTAACCCAGTTTTGCACATATATAAACATATTTTGGCGGCCATTTTGAATCTAAGAACAGACGCCATTTTGATTTTGAAACAAGCTTACTATATAATTAGGGGACAAATGATCTTATTGCAACCCTTAATGTTATTTCCTATTAATTATTTATGATATCAGGCACTTTAATGGTTGTTGTGGATAGTTTTAATGAAAATCAGCTATTTTTCCGGCCATTTTGGCAGCCATTTTGAATTTAAATTATGCATATGACATAATTTGGAGTCAGATGTATTTGTTATAGCTCCAGAAGCCATTTTCCAATAATAAATTCTGAATATAAAAGTGTTTTACAAGATACTATTAAGCCATTATAATGAAAATGTAGTATTTTGATGGGAATTTTGGCGGCCATTTTGGATTTATGCTAATTAGCCTACTTCCCGGCGTCGGATTTTGTCGGATTTTGGTGAGAATGTTCAGTGGGGTTATTGTAACAATATCAAACCAAAAAACCTTCTGTTGCAATTTGTTCCAGGTTTACCTATATATGGGTTTGATTTACTAGTCTATAGTACCAACAACTAGACTTTTGACGTGGTAACCACTCTCACCCCCTCATGAGGACGTGTTGCATAAAAAGCTAAGGAAGACGAGGATTGAAAAAAGTTTTGTTAATCAACTATAATTGCGGTAAAGCTAGCAGAAAATAAAAAAAATGGTTGTGAATGTATATTCTATTGTTGTAATATCATTATTTGCAATTTGTCATCTGTTCTCTTCTCGTCGTTTGAAATTGTTACTTTTTTATACGTAGCTCAATTAAAGTTTCACTTCCGCGGAAGATAATACGCAAATGACTTTAAAGAAAAAACATCAATTTTTTAAGACAAAACAACACAGTACTGTCTGTGTCTACATCTAACTCTCTTTATCAATAACGTCGTGGTATGTGTTTGTAGTGTGCCGTGATGACGTATAAATAAACAAGAAATGTGCATATTTATACACTTCAAATGTTAAAAATAATCAAAACTGTAATACCGTTTACCATCCCTTGTAAACGGATTTGTTTGCAGCATAAAAACGCAAACGTCCCCGGACTTTTATGTAATAAAGTGAAAAACAAATTGAAGGGGAAAATCCACAACCCCCAAGGTTAAGGGTTAGTTTTTGCTCCAAAGAAGTAAACAGTAATTACTTCGATACAGCTCCCTCAATCTATAAATTGTAAGAATTTAAGAATTTCAAAGTACTTCGTTTACTACTGGTAACTGAGGTGTTTTTTTTTATTAGCGTGTTGTCATATGCATTTTTACTAAAGCATTAGGGAAGTGTCGTATTTAAGAAAAAATAAATCGACATACTTTCGCAAATTGCACTTACCCAATTACAACTCCGTATGCAGACGTCTTTTTCTTACATTATTAACAAAGAGTTAATCAAATTTTACCTCTTTCTATACCAAAACGATTACTTTAATCAGGACCTGGTAGAAAGTTTAAAGTGTGGGTAAATAATGTTCAATTACCTGGTAATGCACTTACAACAATAGGATTGTTGACAGCAAATTCGTGATTTTGTTACGTTTCGTAATAAAAAAAAATTAAATTAAATCGGTAAATGTATTTAGGGAAAAACATAGGTACTTTCGCATTGAATGAACGTTTTAACCTAATTCGTGGATAAACAAGAGATCATGTAAATAATGAAATTCCTTTAATGTTATCAGTATTTTGCATCTTTCATTATTGTAAAAATGTTGTATGTTGTATGCACCGTTACATTCGTGTTTTTGTCAATTGGTTTAAAAGGCACCTGGTCTAATCATGCTTACGATGGCAATAAACAGATAATACTCTTAGTGCATTATGTTGCTAGCACTTTACAGTAATTTGATTTGTAAGACTCTGTTCGTGCGAAACAAGTCTTTTGAATGTGTTTATGAGTATTTTGTTTAGACAACTTTTTTTGTCCAAGCTGCGAGACGAGAACAAAAGCGTTTCATTTTTTAAACATTTTAAGAATACCAGGGAACTCCATGACAACACCACCAATGAATAGTTACCAGTCTCTAAAGTCACTTCATAATGTGACTAAGATCTTCATTTCTGTTTAGATCAGACGAGCGTTTGAAATAATTTATAGCAGAAGAGCAGTATAAATCTTTCTATATAAAAACCCTGATAGAACGTTTTCTGTTGTGAATTATTACATTTGTTACGTTTCAATTGGTTTAAAAGGCACCTGTTTTCAATAGTACAATATGTTACCTGCTCTTTATATCATTAATTGTATTTACAAGACTCTGTCCCTGCGAAGAAAACACTCAGTGTGAATGTGATTGATGGTTGTGATTAGTACTAGTATGGATTGTTTTATCACGTCGTGTTGACTTAAAGGTCGAATGCTTATTAAATCGAATGCATGTGCACACAATTAACCTTCAATAATATGATTTGTTGTTAACTCGATGTTAAAGGTAAATATAATGTTCACAAACGTACATTCTTATTAACATGTGAAGACGATTTGGTTCAGTCACAGACTTCAACCTTACGGGAAAGCATAACCACTGCGAAACTGCAAAAAAAAAAATCAATTTCGGCAAATTTATTATATACCTTGGCATGTATTTTCACCTGAAGCGTAAAATGAAGTTGGCTGCATTTAAGGCTGTATAGGGATGAATGAACAAATTGTTGTTGTTCAAATTGTTGCTCAAATTGGTTGAAATCAATTTAAGTAAATTATAAATTACTTGGAAGAAACACAAATGAATGAGAAAAAATAAAGAAGGAAAAAGACCAATATCATTAACTGTGAACACTAGATGTCCGTTATTCTTTTAACGGCAAACTAAATTGTAAAATGTAATTTTGCGAAATATAATAAAGCGATTGATAGATCAAATTTAAACAAGCTAAAGTTAAACACATGACTCAACCTAACACATGTATTAAGTAAAAACACTGTAGTACTCTGCTGTAAAGTACTGTAACATGTATTATGTAAATAAAAAAAATATATATTTGCCCCGCCTTACCCCCTTTGATTAAAATGTTTTGCTACGTCAGTGCGTCTGTATCAGTAAAAGATAAGTGAAACTAATGCCAGCGTGTAGTTATAAGCCGCGTCAACCTTTACAGTTACCAACACAGGGAAAGAAAATACCTCTAGGTTTCTTACCTATGCAAAATCGACTTATTTAATTATTAAGTTGTGTTGTAGACAACTAATACTGTGTTATACTTCTAAATGACATTTTGCTCATTGGATTGGATATACTTCATTAAAGAATACAGAATTTTATACATGTACAAGAAATGGGCAAAAGCATTATTAAAATAAAAACGAAAATGTTAAATTCATCAAAACATGTTTTTCTATAAATTCTTTAAAAAATGTCGTATACTGTATATCATTAGTAACCATTTTAATTGTAAAGCACAATGTCATTTTTGTATTAACGATTAAGAGATATTCCCAAATGTTTTGAACATTAAAACGATCAAAATTCGTTTTGCACATAATTATTTTTTGTCCCACGAGTGCTCTTTGATGCGTAGATTTGTGCCTTGTCGCTATTATTATCATTATCTTCCTTCTGTTTATGGAATTATTATATAAAAAAAGTAAACACAAGTGAAACGCTGACCCTCCTCTTCCGAAAGGGGGTGTTGTTAATTGTTTTGTTTTTCTCTAAACAACACTTTTTGTCGAAGAAACCGCGCCAATTCCTAATATGCAATAGTTTTTAACATCCATTACGTACATTTTGACGTATGTGGGATGAATTAAAAGGGTGCCATTTGGGTATCTTGGGGAGAGGTCGTCAAAGATTATGGTAGAGGGTTGATTCGTATTTTGATTATTATCAAATTGTGCTCATACCTTATCATTACATAGAGGAGGTCCATACCTACGTATACACTAGTATTAAATACAAGTGTATACAACGCTCCGTATAGAAAATCCAGGTATTAAGGGGTTGCATCACCTCGACCACTCGTGTTACAAAAATAGCTCAGGAGGACTAGGGTTAACATATAATATGCACTTAGACCGGAAGATTATTAAGATTTAAAGTAAATGATATACCATCTCATATTTAATAGAAATTTAGAAAGTCAAACTGGGTCTATTTCTCTTAGCAATATTAAGTGTCACAACACTGTAGATTTAGACATACGCGTACATTGTTTAGACCCAATGCGATTACTTTAAGTGCAAAATTACTCACAGGTTATTTGAACGTTTATTACCAACGAAAAAAACAAACAAACAAACAAGACACTTATTTTAGTAATATTTACGTTTCATTCTAAGTTTTTTTAGCACAATTGGAAAACATATGCATGATATAGAACACACACACACACAAAAACACATTTGTATAGCAATAACTCGACAATAAATATGGATTATATATAAGATATGAAAATACATGGTTTAAAATATTTTTACATATCTATAAATAAAAATTGCATAAGAAATTATCGACAACACCAGTGAAGATCACAAATTTCCCAAAAAACAACAACAAGCATTGATGTTACCTCAATATCCCTAGGCTAATAATGAATAATAAAATGGAAATCAGATTATGTTGTATATTTATGGAAATCGATCTATCTTTTAGTATTCATTTCTCAAGGGGATATTTTACATGGAATATATAGGTCAACTTCCAATTTCAGTTTATCAGAAAATATGGAAAATCATTTCTTGCAGGTATATAACAATGAAAATATTATAAGTGTGAGTATATTTGGTGAAATATTTATCGGCTACAATTTTGTTTAAACCAACATACGGTATGGAAGGATGCAAGTTTTCGGCAAAAATCAAAGTTAGGTTTTTGATATGCCATGATACGTTGAAAGCTTGATTATTTGTCTTCAATATGGTACACAATTCAAACATTTTAAGGCACGGAAACATCCGCTAGTTCATCTGAGCACACTTGAGATTGTGGCGTTAAACGTGAAACACGTTCAAGTTACGTTTTGCTTTCATAAAATTGCTAGTTTACACGTAAATGTTCTCATTATACACGGATAGAAAATAATATAGATATCAAAATGTTGAGATGAAACGGAGAAATCTGTAATACGAAAGTCGTAGTGCCAAAACGCGAATTATTACATTATTATACAAGATAAATACCACACATTTATTCAGCATTATTTGCAATTCAACATGAAGTTGCAAGCCTACAATCTGTCAGACCCGAAAACTAAATATCCAAACATCGTTAGCAAAAAGAGGCGTCAAATTTTGAAGTATTCCTTGACGCAACTTTGAACTTATTTATGGAATTGGAATCACTAGTTCAACGCTATTCTCATTCCTCATTTACAACAAAAATGTGATTTTTAACATCAAAAATGTGATTTTTAACATGTGAAAGTAGGCAGAAACCCCTGTCTTGTTCGTGAAAATGGACCGGGGAGGTGGGGTTCTTACTGACAAATGGTATACGGGTGTGCTCAAATGTTTTGGGGTGCATTTTCGTAATTGTTGGTATATTGATGGGTTTTCGTCACAGACCCAATGCGCTTAATTGCAAAATTGGGTGTATTTAGGAAAATTTTGCCGGAAAAACACCAAATTTTCCTAAAATTGGGTGCTTTTTCTAGAAAAATGGTATAGAGATGGGTCACAAAATCACGCTTTTTCAGGTATAGAGATGGTCAAAATTCTGAAGTCTACTTTAAGCATCCCCGTACAATTTTTTTTAAAGAACCCCCCTCCCCCGGAAAATGGACAGTAGCCGTAAGTGATGATCTTTCATTTATCAGTGAAAACTTTAATAAAATAAATCGCGTATGTATCTTCAGAAGTTATTAAAACCAGTAGATATTTTAAACCAGAAATGATCTGACATGATCAGAGAAGTCACTAATTTTTTTCATTTTTGAAACTTCTCCAAATAAATGAATTAATTTGTATAAAAACCACTTCAGGAAATTCATATTATATTATATTTCAAAATCAACCACGTGACAACATTTTCAGTCATTCTCAACTTTAAGCGGTGTAATAGCCTGTATAGCGTCCGGTGTACTGACATACAGCGTCCGTGTGTCCTAGCTACTATCCTAGCTAACAAATCATTGATTGCGACTTTTTCCGTTTAGTTTAATTAAACCCGGTTATGGGAGACACACTGTATCATTTCATAGCGTCCGCCGGTCACCACATTTTAAACTGGGGCCCCGTGGACGCCGAGTTCTATGTTCCAGTGTCCAAAGGTTCTCACTTTTATGTTCCACAGTCCCGGGGACAATTTCTAAGTCCTGGATGGAGTGTCCATGGGACGGCTGATTTTAAATTGTATAGTCCTATGGGGATGAAATGAAATGATCTTGATTAATTATTTTCAGAAAATGATTGCACTCTGATATACGCATTTAAGAACTATATGAAAATTGAAAAACAAAACATGTGAGAAAAAAGAGGGTTATAGAGAAACTGTAAATATCGCTTTTGTTTACCATTTTTTGTTGTCAAGCTAGACACTTACCCCAACAAGGCCCCTGTCGAAATAAACATGATTCCAGTGTGGATAAACATAACACCGATTGAATAGACTTTATGTCTTACAAAACGACATAGGTTATTCGACCGCTAAGGAGTTGTTTTGAACGTCTCAGAATTGAGTACAAAACACCAATAAGAAACGAGTATCTTCATGTGTCTTTTAATTCCTAAATAAGAACAATGATGTCCCCCGGCTAAAGAGTTGTAACTGAGCAATGCATGGGTATATGATATCGCATGGAACAGTGGGCTTATATGATATGGTATTGTATTGCGTTCATCGCCCGAATATTTAGCTTGTTGCTTTACCTCGATTTAGATTGTTCTGGTTTGTCTATAGTTTTTCTTTTC
This sequence comes from Ophiothrix spiculata, assembly GCA_000969725.1. Lineage (NCBI taxonomy): Eukaryota > Metazoa > Echinodermata > Ophiuroidea > Amphilepidida > Ophiotrichidae > Ophiothrix > Ophiothrix spiculata. The sequence goes on from JXSR01S034331.1 coordinate 6,902, forward strand.
TTTTCTTTTCGAAACATTTTGTGTCACTTTTACAATTTCATAGCTTTTAAAGCTTCTTTGACTTTCAAGCTTCCAACAATAACGTCCAAAACAAGTAAACGATTTTACAAATATGATTTACAGTTTAACGCGCAAACCGGGTGGGATTTTGAACATTTCTGTACATGACAAAGCGTCAGGCAAGATTAATGAGAATGCAAAAAACCCCACAACCATTGATGCAAAAGTTTACAAATTAAAATATTGTATAAAAATAAACAGATAACAAGCCTGGTTCATTGATTGTGTTTACACTAGAACATGTTCTTAAATGTGATTTAAGATAGTTTTTACTGCTATAGGTTAAAGTAGGCTTGTGGTAGAGACAATAATATTGTTTAACATCTCGTTGAGGTCATTGTTTAAAAGCAGTAATATCGGGCCGCAGTGAAATTCTGAGTAACTGCAGATTTCAACGGTGAGTACCAAGTTTTAAAACAACAACAACACCATTAAGATCTACAACCGCAGCAAGAAATTTAAAAGAACAGAAATAGAATAAAACTGAAAGGTTAAAAGAGAGCAAAAAATTATGACAACTAAAATTTAAAAAAAACAGCAACAAAACCCTTCGACTGGATAAAAATAGACACATTTTTCCGGTAACATCATTTTAATTCTTTCTGAATTAAATTCTAAATATTTCAAGAATCCTATAGAACAATACATAGATTGAACTTGTATAAAGACCAAAAAAAATGTCTAGTAACAACTAATAAGACCCCTAGCTTTATGGCACCATTGTCATGGTAATTACATCATTTAACCTAACCTAACGAATGATTGCCTAACGCATAAAAGCCAAACGAATATAACCTAGGCCGTGTTTTGTTTTGTCTAATTGCAAGTTCATCAAAAAATCGTAGATATCACTTATACGGGGGGGGGGGGTGTCAGGGTAGCCTGTCAAAGCCGGAAGGTAAGGAGGACGGGGTAGCCACGTTAAAAATTATAAGTTGCCATTTTGAAAAATATCTGCATGGTATTGACTTTAAACTAACCGAAAATTTTAGAACCAAAATTTGATTTGATGACCATTTTCCCCCTAATAATGCTTTTCCAATCCATAATTACGCAAGGAGTTGGCTAATTTTCATGACTTACATGACATAACAAACGTTACAAAAATACATAATAAGACAAGGGTTAAGAAGTGCGTGTACACACGTTTATTCACAATACATGTACGTAGTATCATGAGAGCTCAACAAACAGTTCAACTATTTTGTCACCGTTGAAATCTGCAGTTACTCTAAGTCACTTTGGAAATTTATAATTTGTCAAGGATCTCCATTTCTAAAGTGAAAGGGGGATTGAAGTAAGTGAATGAGTGAATTAAGGTCATACAAATCCGGGCATACAATTCGACAAAAACATTTCTGTCAGGTTTTTGTAAGACATTGAAATAATGAGAATAACAAAGCGATTCTGATATATTTTGCTAGCAAAATTAAACGTAAATCATTACGTTCGCTGTTTTTCAATTGATTTAAAAGGCGCATGTTTTTAAGATGACAATACTAACAAAATTAAAAATATAAAATACATTGTGTACTTGTAGTGCACTTTCCTGCACTTAAAATATATAATTGTGTTTGTACTCTGTTCTTGTGCAGAAATCACTCAATGTTATGTGATTGCATGATGGGTGTGATTAGTACTAATATGGATTGCTTTATCACGTCGTGTTGACTTAAAGGTCGAATGCTTATCAAATTGAATGTATGTGTAAGCAATTTAACTGCAGTTACATGATTTGTTTTTGAACTTGATGTTAAGGGTAAATACAATATTCTCAACACGTACATTTTGGTCTACGTGTTGAGGTGGCTAAGTAAAGTTACTTTCAAAGACTCCAACTACGCTTCATTTTATAACTTAAAATATTTCTATTTCAAAATGTTATCTTGTAACTGTACACTCTAAAAAATGACCGTATTTTTACGGTAGAAAACAAGTATTTTTTGACGGTGAAATCCCGTAAGAAAATATTTACGGACATAATGTAAATTTAACGGCATATATCAGTTATTTAATGCAATGACCGTCTTTTAACGGGATACCGTAAATTAATAGCAAAAAAGACAATTTGACACCACAGAAAATATATACTTAATATAAAATATATCTGTAGTTATTGTACTAAGGCTGCACATTTTCCCTTGGTGTGGCAATCTGCAAACATGCCTTGTTCTTGAGAATGGCTAGGGATGCTTATTTTGACACTAAAAATCATCCGATTTTAAGTTGAAAACTGGTGTCAAAATCCACCTATGCTTTGAAACAGATAGGAAAGGTCCATAAAAAATATGATTTAACGGTAAAATACAGTAAAATAAACAGCCACATGTGAAAATACAGTAAAATACAGTATATTAATTTACGGCAAAGTTTTGGCAACCGAATTGCCAGTGATTTTACCGTAAAATTTACGGGAAATTTCTTAGAGTGTATATTTTAAAAACCAAGTAGAACCAAATGAACGTTCACATAAAATTGAGAAAAATAGATAAGGAAATTACTTTATTGTTCAAAGCAGATACGTGGATATTAAGATTGTTTTGTCTTAAAAGCAAATTACAAAATAAATAAATGAAAAGACAAACATACATACAAAATTTTATTTAACTAAAAGTACAACATTTGTGATTTCAATCGTATTCCTTACCAATGAAGTATCGCTAGCTCTTTAAGAATCTGAAAAGTGGGGGAATGTAACGCTACTCATCAAATTTGAAAAGGACTGTGCGTCTAGACGCTTGTGACTAGTTAAATCGTGTTTAAACGTTAGTGCAGTCATTAAAGGATGTACCATAATTCATAAAATAACAACAAAATTAAAAAGTGAGACAAATTTGGTATATTCACTGTTCTAATGCGACATAAATACGTCCAAAACAAGCTAGCGATAAGTATATTAACCTAGTTTCAACCCAGTCATCTGTATAATAATATAATCGTGCTTGACGCTTTAATCAGATTATCTCTGTCCCTTAGGAAAGTTGAAGCTGAAGTTCATTTGATATAAGTATCCGTTGATTATCTATCAAATGAATATTATAAGACTAATGCATATTCATTTAGAGATAAGCTCCTACCGGCATAAAATAAATAGATAAATAATATGTTTGAGGGTAATTTAGCTGTAGTTACATACGAATTATTCTCGATCCAAATTAGTCAAATTGCAATTATTTTACGGTTGCGTACATTTTATTATGGGAGAAGCTAGTTCATAATAATGGTTCATAATAATATTTGTGATATCATAAGAATAAGAATATACGTTGTATTTACCGTTATTGATTGTTTATTTGTCTGTTTATTCAAGTTGATCCGTAGGGGACACATGAGTCCATGACAAAGTTTTAGAACTCGTAAAGTCCATGCTTTATGGACAATAAATCAACAGTTTCACATGTTTGGCCAAAAATACCAAATTCATGTTTGTGTGCAAGTTCAATTATTCCAATATAATGTAGAATATGTCTTAGTATTCTCTGATATTGCATTTCAACGAAATGACAGTCAAAGAAAGTTCATTAAAATAAGTCAAACAGTATCAAATTCTCTATGATTAATGGGAATAGGCCCTACTAATATATATCATTGTAACTGCTAACTTTTACCAATTCTTGTTTTAGCCTTAAAAACCTTAGCCTTTTTGATTTTTGTTTTTAAGGTTATCATTTATTAAATATATCTCATATTACTCAATTTATCATTATACGATCTACTTAAAATGATATTACAGAATTGTTCCACTTTTTTGTAAATTACTGCTCAATGATATGTTCTCCTTAAGCCTGTTCTTGCCCTTTTCGTTTGAACTACTGCCTATGAAACAGAAATTCCCTTGTGACAGAGGGGTTAGAAATGTGAATGTACATGTATATTAGATTATTAACCATATATCTCCTGCTATATGAGTTATGTTTTTAACTATGTACCTTAATCTTCCAAACAAAACAAATGTGTGATGATATTTTGGATTACACTTACTCATATCTTCACTATAGACAATTATTTATTTCATAAAAAGAATTCAGCTTCATTTATCATTCAGTAAACTGTTTCTGTGAATATCACCAAATGTTATATACTCAGTACCTCAAAGGTTATGACATAAGTATTGGTATGTCGACCCAATAAACCTGCATTTTTTATTTTTGGCCATGAGTTGATGGATCACCACAAACAGTAAGCAGTAGGCAAAATGTAAAATGCAAATTACAGATACCGGACAATAAGGTCCATATGGACAAAGCTGAAATTCAGTTAGTGAAACTAATGTTGGGTGAGAGTTGTTAGCCTATACTTTACTGTACAACCCGGACAATTAGAACGGGAGACTTACATTCCTGCTTCACCATTGTTAATTAAGGTCCCTCTGGAATTGAAGTCCGCCTTTCATAGACTGTAACGGAATAAAGCGTAAAACTAATGTTGCGTGAGAGATGTAAGCCATACGTTACTGTACAACCCGGAGACAGCAAGATCAGGGGACTACTATTCCTATTACACCGGACTTAACCAATGTTTTATTTTTCTGGGACAGACTCAGACAAAATGAATTTAATAGTATATCGACATATTTGCACCCAGAAGACAAAACAAAAAACATACTTTCATTGTTGAAGGCATGTATTAAGTACCATTAAAATAATTTAACGGTTGCAAAGTGAATATCATTCTAGAGTAGGTTTCAGTAATTTGTTATTTTAATGGGGGATTTTCCCTTAACTGTAAAATTTGCCACAAACAAATCTTAGATATAATTGAAATTATCAACAATCATTAACATTTGAATTTTTGAACTCTTTTTGCAAATCATCAATCGATTCTATTCTGTGATAAGGTGAGTTAATTTTATGAAATAATGTATTGGCCGACATGTCTACCGTTGACAACTGACGATTTACTTAAGAGTTGGTTTAAAGAGCAAGCTAATGAGGAAATGAAGAAAGTAAGTCATGATTAACAATGTTATCTTTTCACTATCTGATTGGTAAGTATAGTAAAAATAAACACGAATATTTCAAGGTATTAAAAACTGCTATTATAGGTAAAAGATAACATCAATGAGCATCACACACGGTTTTGTGTTCTTTAAAACCAATTTTTATGTCAACAAGTATCAATCCATCGACAAACAAGCGTTTGATTTCTCTCTTTTTGCTATCACTAATTAACCCCAGGCTAATCATCTATATATAATATAATGAAAATCAGATAATGTTGACGGTATATTTATTGAAATCGATCTGTCTTTTATCATTTATTCCTTTAGGGAATTTTAATGCATGGAATATAGGTCAACTTTGAATTTTAACGATATTACAAATCATAACGGAAAAATGAAATTCAATTCATTTTATCATCCCAGAGCTACGATTTATTACACGATCTATTTGTTTTTATAACATGCGTAAATTGACTTAGTAAGATACAATATTGGTTGGTTATAAATTTAGTCCATTTTTATTGTACGCGTTAGTTTATATCGAATAAATGTTAGATTATTAGATATGCCAAGATGTGTAATAAACGGTTCGGGCAATTTTAACATTGTTATGTATTTATTTCGAATGACATCTCTTGAATACTTGTTTTCTTAAATAAAATATATCAAATAAAGACATTAAAAATAAGTAGTCAGTGAATTGCCCCTTATCCACGTCTTTAAATACAAGAGGAATGGCGGCTCTGAAAAGAGCTCTTTAACATTTATGACAATGATAGGCCGATCCAAACCCATTTTTGTGACAATGCGGGTGCCAACTAGTGGATTGCCTCTTATCCACGACTTTTACGAAATTGGTGACTCTGAAAACACCTGAGCAACTCCAGTGGATTGGTCTTTATCCACGTCTTAGAATAAAAGTAGGTGGCTCTGAAAAGAACCCCTAAATACCGCCCTTATCCATGACTTTTATTTCAAGTTTCTCGTGGCTATGGAAAGAAACATTTGACAATAAATAGGTTACCCAATCCTATTTCTGTGACAAAATATATTGTCAGTCTGCCGAGGAAAATTTGTGGATTGCCCTTTATCCGCTATTGGTTAAAAACTCTATAGTATTCTAATTTGAGAGTAGGGTTGCCACGCCTACTTTGCAGTGATCATGCGGACCAATATCTAAGCCGATCGTTTGACAATCCAATATCTTGGACACCGTTTTTCGCCAATTACTAAAATGTTGTTCTAATATGATTTTGCGCTTTGAAAGAAATGTTTCCGTTATTCATTCACTTCAGGCCCAATGTAGTGACTGGAGATCTACAATACAATATTTGTTAACTGTCTAAAATTACAGCATTATTTGTTGCACGGGTTTTGGAGAACTCTTAGGGCCAATATGTGGTCATTTCGACAAAAGCACACTAGTATTTATTTAACTGAATGTCGTAAGTTGGTAATATCCGGGCGCTTAGAAAATAATATACCGTGGATTGTTCCATACTTGCGGCACTGGATGTAAAGTTATTTAAGGTATTGAATTTTAGAACAGTTATTAAGTTTTTATGATGATAATTGATCTATTAAAATTAAATTGGTATATCCAAGAACGCTAAATCATGACTTAATAAATTGCTAGCTTTTTTTCCCATTCCTTAAGTCTCATGCTTCGTCAAGGTAAGGATATTTTATTTAGCAGTTTCTAACCTTTTACTTATATTAGGCTGCTAAAATATTCACAGTTGAGATTGAAATCTTGTATTAATATACTAGAACAATATGCAAATGGGAAATTAAAAGAAAAGAGTATGTTACATAATCTATGCCAAGCTGGAAGCTTATACTGTAAAAAGGGGACGTAATTTGCGATGAGGCACATTTTCCATGAAATTTGCAAAAAGCCGTTATGTGATTGTACAGGGTATTTACCCTAATGTACGTCCCTTTCTCTGTACAATCTCAGTTTCTTGTAACGTTTGCCCTGTAACCTAAGATTACAAAGTCTGTCCAATTACACCCTTTTTAGAGTGTACAACAGCAAGGCCTCTGTCGAAATAAACATGATTCAAGTTTAAATAAACATAATACCTAATGAATTGATTCGTTTTACAGAACAAAATAGGTTATTCACCCGCTAAGATTATTCTTTAAATGCCTCGAAATATTCTTCAAATCCCGATAAGAAATAGGTACCTCTATGTACCTTTCAGTACTTAAATAGGAACAATTATGTCCCAAGGCTATAGAGTTGTAACTGAGCACCTTGCAGTGTAAGTAATATGTCATTTAATTGATTTCTAATGAATAAAGTATATGGTATCACGGGCGAGACACTTGCACTGTAGTCTCAGTAACATTATGTATTATTATTAAAAAGGCACTTATCAGCGCC
>JXSR01S034332.1:0-10835 GCA_000969725.1 Ophiothrix spiculata
CTTAAAGGATCAAAAGTGATCCTTAAAGGATCAAAATAAAATGATCCCGAAAAAGGATCAAAAATTTGATCCCGGCCTTCTAAGAGTGTAGAAGTCCAAATCTTAATTCTTTTCTTCAAATTTGGGGTCTCAAGAACTGAATCCTACAGTAACTGAGGATCTAAGCTAAGAACTTTACTCTACTTGCTTCATGATTTGGAGGGCACATTAAGCCGTTGGTCCCATCTGAAGTGTTCCTGACACACTGTCGGATGAAATAAGAGTAGGGGAATCCTCCCCGATACCGTGACCGTATGTCAAAATACGTCGTCTACTCTAGGAACAGAGTGCATAGTCACTATACCTATAAAAGTATATCATCTCTCTAGGACCAGAGAGTTCATCTAGATTCTGAACAGGCTTTGATGAGAATAAATATAGAAGTAGAGTATCCAAGGGCATGTATTGACCCTAATCATACATTGGCTTGTCACTCTAATTTACTTGCAAGTGTAGATACCCTAAAAACCTAATTATTTGTGTGCATGTGTGTGTTGTGATCACTGGCGTAACAACCGGGGGGGCAGGGGGGGCAAGTTGCCCCCCCTGAAGGCTCTCAGAGGGAAAATTCGCGGACCCAGGGGAAAAATTAAGGGGAGGGAAAGAAAGAAAAAGAAAGGAAAGGGAGAGAAAAGAGGAAGAAAAAGGGAAAAGAAAGAAGAAAAAAAAGGAAAAGGAAAAAAGAGGAAGAAGAGGGGAAAAAAAGGAAAGAGAAAAGGAAAGAGAAAAGGGAAAGAAAAGAAAAGGATAAAAAAGAGAAGGAGGGAAGGGAAAGGGAAGACAGAAAGAAGAGGTTCCCCTTTTTTGATAATTAAGATGTAAAATGTCAAAAAATGTTCAGCGCGAATTTCAAGCTATTAGGCCTATGTCAATTTTTAAAATACAATTTACCATTTGCCATAGATTGCAACAATTTTTTTCGCGCTCCGTGCGAATTCCAACATTTTATAACAATTTTAGGTAAAAATGGGGCGGGGGGGGGGGGGGGGAAGGGGGGAAAATTCCGTCAGGGGGAAATTTTGGGGCTTTGCCCCCCCGGCGACCAACACCTGTTACGCCCCTGGTTGTGATTGTTAAATCCTATAAATCTGCCCGTACCGTGTAGAGAACAATCTGCCAGCCCAAACGATAGATGGACATGTGTGTGGCTGATGCTAATATCACACATAGATAAAGTTGTTGGCTGAGCTCTAGCCAAAAATGGCACGCCACAGCAAGCAAAACCCATACATACATACATCAGGCTTATTTATCGTGCCATTTCAACCCAGACGACCTTTACTTTCGAGACTACTCTTTCTATATGTGACTTTAGCATAACAAATGGGTATGAATTTCACTCAAAGATTCATCCCTGGGGATATATAGGGTCTACTTGTAACATTGAATATCATGTCACATGATCAATCAGTGGCCTGACGAAGTTTGGTGGTACCAAACGCAACGTAGCCGTAAGTGCTATAATTTTATTTCCAGTATTTGATTTATTTTGTTAATATTTGAAACTCAACTGGATGACTAATCTTCACCAATTTTTAACATTGAATATCATTCATACACTCCTTGTGTGTTCCACATGTCACCTAGCCAATCAGAACGCAAGAATATAAAGTACGCGGAGTGCAGTGGATCTTCACAATGCACTGCACTTGTTGCGTTCCAGTTTGCGTGGCGGGAGTTTAGTGGGTGTGAATGTTTCATTGTTTTTGTCGGGTGATTATTTATTTAGTTTAAAGAAGTTCAATTGGATTTTGATGGTCATATTAAAGGCCGATTTCTTTTCACAAAAGATACAATATTATTTTTCTGTCGTATATGAATTAGATTAATAAATTTGCATTCATAATGCTTGTAAATTGAGACAAATTGAATGCACTTACGGTAAATTTTGATTGCTGTCCAATGCACTCAGCCCCTACTGGCCTCGTGAATTGGAACGCATCAAAATTGACCGCGCATACATTGATTTTGCCTCATTTCACTCACGTATGAAATGCGCATTTATTAACCTATAATGATAATATGAAAAATGATGTTTTTGTGGTGATCTTTATTAATTAAGTTTGCTTTTTTCTTGCAGAAAACGTTGAGATGGTTGCCATATATGTGGTATTATTTTATCGCTGCATCAACTCGGACCTTAGGTGGTAAGTTGCTATTGAAATAATATGTAACATAATTTGAAGAAATGAGATGATAAGACATAAATATCATCAGAGAATAGTGGATCAGCCCCTTCACACCATCATCTACGCTGGTACCCACGGTCTAGGCCAAGCCTGTAGCCAGGGGATGTACAAAAAAAGTCCACAAAAATTCCCTAAATGTCCACCAAATGAACACCCAAAGCACCAAAACACGTAAATATTCTGTCGGACGCAGTTGTTGAATTTGGCGTACTCAGTCCTTGTTACTGGCGTGAAACTTTCTGTGCGATGTCTATGGAATGAACCAATATTTCCAAGATATTTTATGTTTCCGCTCTGATTCTTTAAATTTTTCTTACAATAAAGTTGAAGGACACTTTTTTGAACAATATATCAAAGAAAGGGGTTGATACAAACATTAATTTAGCTGAAAATGTAAATTTTGTAGACTATTTCATTGACCTCCAATGCAATGTTTCACGCCAGGGAGTAACATGGAACAGCCTCAATTGACCAATCAGAGGACAGCATTCTATTTTGTGACATCAGTGCGTCCGACAGAATAGGTCGTTTTTTATTAAAATTCTGCACAAAATGCTTGGAAAACTGCTAAAAACCCTGGTTTTTTTATTTGCTTGTTACTTTGTCAAAACCTTTCGGGTCGACCAAAACGAAAATATTTCCTCCAAAAGGTCCACTTTTTAAAAATCCGCACCCCTGTTGAAAAAATCCTGGCTACCGGCCTGGTCTAGGCGCTCCATTTAAGCTCAGTCTGCCAAGTACTGCCGTTGAAAGCTGATCATGATTAATTCAAAATCTGACAAGTAGAATTACATAGCTTTGTTTTTTTACTCGTCCAATCTAACTACATTGTAGTTGTTCGTGGGTGGAAGGCTTTGGTAAAGAGGCTAACAAAATGGCAATGTATACATGCACAACTTCTGCATGATGCACTGTGTTTAAATACACATTGCCCAGTCATCAATGCACCATGCATGTTAATCGACACTTAAAACAAATCAATATCTATGCCCTCGGGACACTGGCTAATCAAGTGCCAAGATTGATTAGCTTTTACATGTATCTTATTTTAGAGTTGTGCAACATATATCAGAGACCAGTGTAGTACCATCTTGTTGTCTCTTCTCATTTGGGCAGTGGTCACGTTGCGAGTGTTTCAGTTAGCTTTGTGTGAATACAGTCTTGGTTTTGACAGTGTCTTTCAAAACTTTGCAGATTTTTTGGATATTGCTCTTTACGAATGTAACATAAGATTGCCAGTACTGAAGATCTTATAGTATTCTTGTCTTCAAGTCTTGAATTTATTTAACTGCTAGAAGTGACTATTCACTATATATACAGCAGTACTCTGGTCCTAGAGATGATGACATACGGATTCCCCTATATATATATTCCCCTATTTTGACGTAGGATTCCCCTACTCTTATTTCAAACAGTAGTTTTGCCTGGCGACGCTCCCCAAAGGCCGTATGGCGCACCATTGGCACAGGAGCAGGGAAATTCAGGCCGTATGGTGCACCATTGGCACAGGAGCAGGGAAATTCAGGCCGTATGGTGCACCATTTGCACAGGAGCAGGGAAATTCAGGCCGTATGGTGCACCATTGGTACAGGAGCAGGGAAATTCAGGCCGTATGGTGCACCATTGGCACAGGAGCAGGGAAATTGGCGCTTAGCCCTGTGCCATCCTCTAAGCATTTTGTTCAACATGTTTGCTTTCCTCGTAGCAGCTTCTTTGAAATGTACGAGGGGGTATCAAAAAGTTTTAAACTTTACCCAGAAGAAATGGAGCCAGGAACGCAATTTTATTACGAGATACTTAAGGCATCTTTACATAGCCAATATGAAAAAATACCACTTTTCTCCCACTTTTACCTGACTTTCCGTATAGACCGTTATTGTAGGGGTCCTCTCTGTTGAAAAAATCAGTGTTTGTATTTCAATGAAAATCAACAGTTTTAGGTTGGCCATGTTTTATTACGTCGTTGTGACATCATTCAGCGACCAATTTCAAAAATGTTTGTATCAATGGAAAGACGAAAGCCCACCCTTTACAATGGTATCAAACAACTAAACTTTGGTCGTCATGTCATTAAGATGTACTGGGCTCTGTAATCCTTCAAATGTAGGGAATTAATCACACCGAATGTTTCAATTTCCTCCATACAGCTTGAATTTTAAGTGGGTAGGTAGATGACATCAATTGCCACCTGTGAAAAAAGTGAAACTACTTATGAAACCATTTCTGCACCATAATGTACTTCTATTTTGACAAAATTTCATTGATATAGCTGCTCTATCCCTTCTGGGTAAAGTTTAAAACATTTTTGATACCCCTCGTATGTAGACATGACATGTTTAAGTTTGTAAATCAAGCCAAAGATAATTTTTATCACTTGTTATTTTTTCTTTCAGCCTGTGACTTTTTAGGAGAGAAGCTTGCCTATATGCTTGGAATCACAGCACCAAAATACCAATATGCTATCAATGAATACAATAGACTTATGGAAGTGGTACGTAGCAATTAATAAACAAATATTGACTGTTCATGGGGGCAATAGTAAAAATTATTGTCCCAAAGTAATCTTGAGACCAAATACTATTTCCCGAGAGCAAGGGTCAAGGGAAATAGTATGATAGTCTGAGGACTAAAAGTATTTACTATTGCACAGAATGAAAGAGCACTCAATATTTGTTTTATATATCATTTTTGTTTTGAGAGGGCAATAATAAAAAACTCTTTGACTTTTTCAAAAAATTAAGAAAACCCTTCCTAGACACTTGTTTCTAGATTCCAAAAAGCAAAAAAAGGTCAAAATTTCACAAAGGCTTTTTGGCATGTTTTGCCAAAATTGATAATTTTGGTCAAATACTGATATCACCATCATATTCAGGGTAAAATTTTGCTTCTAAAATGTATACTTTTATTAAGTTTATGCAATTACTTTGAGAGTTAGGGTCCAAAAACGGTTTGTGCCATTTGAAGGTCTTCCCCAGGGTTTCATCACTTTGAACTGCTCTCATAATTTTCATTTCAGGAAAAGAAAGAACTCAAGAGGATGGAAACAGAGCGAGACATGAAGAGACAAGTTATCGCAGAGAAAGAAGCAATCAAAGTATTTGCCAAGGAGCACGGTAATAACTCAAGCCCTGCGTTGGCGACGGATCTCTGAAAACTATGTGCCTTGATGAACTATGTGTTAACTTATTGAATTGTTTTATGCTGTTGTGGGTAAGCTATAGGGCTGGGGGTAGTATATATCTTTTACATCCAGGAAAAAACAAGAGTCTTAATGATGTCCTTTTTCCCTATTACTGGAAATACAATGGAGTCCCATTCCTAACACAAAATCATTAGGACCAAATGTAAGCTTTTCAGGTGCTTCAGGATATGTTTAACCAAGTACAGTGTGTGGTATGGGATTTATTGAAAACCTTGATGATATAAAATTATTTAATTTTTGATTTTTGATTTTAAAACAATAAAAGCTGTTTTGTTCCTTATTATGAACAGGGTCCTAAACTACACCATTACCAGTGTTTTTGTGTTGAGAGGATTTTGCTGCATTTTATCTCGCATTATAGGGTTTTGGGATTGAAAGATAGTCACTCACATCGAAACATTGGGTTCCCATGGTCTTACAATCCATCAGGAATGCCATGATTGGCTATTTGTAGTTGATTATGAGTTTTGTTTATTTGATACTTCTCCAGAATTTCTCACTTTGATATGAGATGAGCATGGTCCTGCACCTGGGGGGGGGGGTACTCAAGTTTGGTTTTGGTAGGGGTGTGCCGCTGGGAAATTTGAAGTACCACCCATGTATATACCAATTTTTAAGAAAAAGGGACCCATCCATTTACTAAATTCCCAAAATTTTGAGTTGAGTTTATATCAATCCCTCTAATTTGATGGGAATTTCCTGATTTTTGTTTGAAATTTAGAAAAAGAATCCAAAATTTGCGCCATTTTGGTGCAAATTTTAGAAAATTTTGAAAAACAGACCCATCAAAATACCACATTTTGCAAAGAAAAAGGACCCATTGGCATACCAGAGAGCCTGATTTTGCTACCCAAGTTTGCGGCACATCCCCGCGTTATCACTTTTGTACTAATCCTGTGTTGGCAACTGATCTGTGAAGACTATGTGCCTTATTTGAACTATGTGTTAACTTATTGAATTACTTTATGTTGTTGTGGTTGAGAAAGCCATGATGTTAACATTTATGGTAAGCTTTAGAGCCGGGAGTAATAATAATATCTATTTAGTCAACCTATTACAGGAAAAGGTCTCCATGAAAAACAAGTGTCTTAATGATGTCCTTTTTCCCTATTGACAAGACTTGCTACAGGAAATACAATGGAGTCCAATTTCTAACAAAAAATTATTATAGGCCAAACAATAATTTATTGGAAAATTTTAACAAAAATCCAGAGTGCAGGGCCCCATTCTTTGTAAATGCAAACCTACCCTGCATTTTTTTTTACATTGTCCAGGAAATTAAAGTTTGGCCTATAGGACCAAATGTAAAGACAGGCTCACACTCTGACGAATAAGGGCTAATGGCAAGCGATGTAAAGCTGTGGATTCAAATTGAATTTCCCGCCAGTAATTGTATGTTACCATCACTTTACGCTGACTGATTCACTAGCCATCGCAGGTAACAGTCTGCTGTCTTTGCTTTAGGTCCATGGATGACACACATTTCGTCATGTGAGTGCAATAGCTGCCATTTGTCATAAATTTTAATTGCACACTGTATAATCTCCAGTCTTGGGTCAGTGGTTCTTGAAATTGTTCTTCAGGTGACACTGTCACCTGAAGAACCATTTCAAGAACCACTGACATAAGACAGTTGAATTTTGAGGGACTTTTCATATTCTTGTGACAAGTGATAAAATATATAAACCTCAGGGCAGCCATTGCAGATACGACTTTCTTGCACTCACATAACGATTTGTGACCTTCCATTGTGAATTTGTCATAGAGTGAGCCAGGCTTTAGCTTTTCATGGTGCTTCATGATACTTTTAACCAAGTACATTGTTACTATACTATATCTCAAGGTTGTTTTTCATTTCAAATCGGGCCGTGTATGCCACACTTAACATGTGCATCAACAGCGTGAGCGTAAACAATCGAAATCAACAAATCACACACTGCAAATACATGCGTAAAAAAGTGCATCAGTATGCAGAAGGCCTTTTCAACAAACATCAGAAAGAAAAGCCCCCGCAATTGAGTGAAAAACAACTCTGAGATAAACTATAACACTGCCAGGTTTTTGTGTTGAGAGGATTGTATTTTGTTTCATATTATAGGATATTTTGATTGAAAAATGGTCATAAAGCTGGGTTGCCACGGTCTTGCAATCGTAAAAAGAAGAATCTCGCATTTTTCCCCGACAGCTTTTAATTGACTTGTAAAATTTTGGTAACATGTCCCTAAAATTTAATCAAAACCTTATTGCTCAAAATTTCTAAACCTATTACTACCGTAAACCTAACCCCAACCCTATATCTAACCTATATAAATTACCGTAGAACCAAATTCTAACCATATTTTACAGCAAAAATGGAAACAAATTCTAAAATATGGGCAATTTTATCGTCGGGAAAAAAGTAGGATTCTTCTTTTTGCCTTGCAAGCCACCAGGAATGCCATTATTGCCCACTGTGATTATTGCCTATTTGTAGTTGATCGTGAAGTTTTTGTTTACTTGAATGTACTTCTCCAAAATATCTCGCTGTGACATGAGGTGATATCCCAATACGAGCCCATCCCAATAGATTATAGTCAGTCTGTGAAATTTTTGTTTACTTGAATTTATCATTAAAATTGTCACTGTGATACGAGTTGATAACGAAATACAGAGTGTAAAGTTTGTCTCGTCCACTTTAATCCTGATCCACAGCTCAGAAAGGAGACTCAAAACGAAAATTATTTTCGCTAGTAAATATCTGCTGTTTGGTAAATTTGTTGAAATGACCAAGAATTTTTTTTTTTCAATTTTTACTGAAAATGTTCCTGTTTTTTTTTTTATTCAAAAGCTTATCTGCACAGCATTGCGATATATTTAAGTCCTCCATTTAATTTCTTAAAAATTTAGTATTTGGTCGATTTATTCGTGCTGATAACGAATCTAAAATAAAAAAAATATAGGTCACCGTGCTCGTTTTTGAGATACAGGCATTTCAAAAAGTACATGTTTTCCCAAAAAATAACCCGATTTACCATACAAAGTATAGGGAAAGCCCCAAAATGTTGATCATTATGTGCTTGTAAAATAGTGTATGCTCCATTTATTTTTTCTAATTTTTACATATGTTAAAGCACTTTTTGCGCACCTTAAAATACTGAAATGAAAAAATATGGTCACTGGGTTAGTTTTCAAAAAAAACGACCAAAACTGGCATTTTTAAAATAAAATTTGATTACTTTGATGGCACATCTGCGTCTGCATAATATCCAGTGTATATATTGCGCAGCTATGCGGTGCGTGATTAACCAAACGCGTTAGTAAAGCATGCGTTTAGTGTGCATTAAATTTGCGGACGCAAACATTTTTTTGATTTTTTACTTTTTATGAAAAAAATCGTTATCCCGCAGTTGTAAGCAACTGCATCTCTGAGAAAACCCCTTAACTCTTTCACTCCAGCAAGCTGCTCAGATCGGCTCTCAAATGCATGCACGATTGGCCGGAATTTTGAATTCCGACGCAATTTATTCAAATTGCTCTAAAAGTAAAACTAGAGGCCCAAATTGGTTGTTGAAACAAAGGACTATCTAACACTATCATTTCTGTTAGCAGATAGGGTAACCTTGGTGCACTACAATAATCATATGCTATCATAAAGTGAGGTTTCTGTGAGCGGCTTGCCGTCCAAATAGGACAGATTGTTAACATTTTATTCCGGAGTGAAAGAGTTAATATCTTATAAGACCCACACTTTGGAGTGCATTTACTCTAAAATTCTGATATAGTGCGCATCATGTTTTTCATCTAGACACCAACTTAACCACAATTGCAACAGATATAATTCGCTTAGAAATATGTTAAAATGTACATGACATACTTCATAATACGAGGCTTTTACAAGTTGTCACAATTTCACAGCCTAATAAAAAGGAAAATGCATATCAGAACCTATAAAACATACACTATACCGGTATTTTAAAGTATCAAATATAAATGTGAGTGAATATATGTCAAACAATGGAATTTATCCTTTAGTGTACATGATTTCTTTAATCTCATTGGTCAAACATATATAAGACAAAACCCGTTTTTATGGTTTTCAGAAATAAAAATACACCAGCCCGGAATATATTCTGTATTCCGTGACTTTTACACAAACTCAATACTGCTAGTTATTCATTGAACTTATAATGTGTTCGTGCGTTGTTTAACCTGCTGCGTAAGAGTGTATTGCGTATGTAATGTAGCGTTTACGCAGTGGGCTCAACGCAAGCTTGCACGCTCAGATTAATACGCACATATCCAAACAAGTCGGCGCGGCACAAATTTTACTTGCGGTTTTCAATAGTTGGTTTACAAATGCATGTTATTATTGTTTTCGATTGGTAGGTTAACCAACGAGATTACAAAAATCATGTACACTTTAAAGGATAAAATCGTTGCCTCCTGCTTGTTCTTACGAAATACGGGAATTATCTAGGGTCTGGTGCCATATTCCATTCGGCCTGTCGGTCTCATAAAATATGGCACCAGACCCTAGATATTTGCCCGTATTTCATGAACAAGCAGGGGTTAACTATTAGTATTTAAATGTATGGACAAAAGGACTGGCTGACAGAATTTAAAAACCTTGAGTATATGGGTTATTTGTACAAATTTGGTTAACCAGGATATTTTCTGATGTGCAATTTTGTACAATATTTCTGTAATTGTATTGAGTATGTATCTATGTATTTGAAGTTATTTAGTAATTTTAATTGAAATATGTAAATAATCTTTGTGAAATATTTTATATGAACTGTGAATTCGCTGTCGAGGTGATGTCATAATCTGATTTTTTACCCCGGCAACTGCTCCACACATACAGGGTGTCCCAGAAAAAACCTTACAATCTTTGCATGTAATTTTTTGGGTATAACAAATAATCAGAAAGTATGTAAAGGTTGCATCTTATAGCCCATGAATTAAACTTTCAGATACTGTTTGTTTCATTTCAATTGGTAGTGTACAACAAGAGTAATGTTTTATCAAATATTTGGGTGGATTTTTGTCGGGTCCAATTTCATGATTATTAACCATAAAGTAGCTTTAGTATTTCTGATTGGAATAAAAATGGGTCACCTTAGAAAATTTATCATATCTGTCTTATTTTTAAGTAAAATTTGTTGATTTTTTCAGCACAGATAAAAGAGAGCATACACATAAAAAAATTAATAAACACAGCAGATCAATGAAAATACTCAATAGAACTTCATTCAAGGGGAACTTACAAAATCATGATATTGGACCAGAACATTTTACTTCCAAATATTTGATAAAGCATAATTTTTTTGTACACTGCCAAATTTAAATGAAACAAATGGTATCTGAAAGTTAAATTCATTGGATATAAAATGCAACCTTTACATACTTTTTAACTATCTGTTATA
>JXSR01S034335.1:34671-56078 GCA_000969725.1 Ophiothrix spiculata
GATTTCAGAGTTGGTAAGGCCTAAATATGTTTAACTAATTATGTTAAAGGGTCGAGCATGTCCTTATGTGTTGTTATCTTCCGAACATTTTGTATAGCACCACCTTTCAAGAAATTGTAAATCATACTGGGATATAATTAAAGGTAACATTATACGGTAACTTACTTAATTGTTTAATTGCAGAGTTGGTAAATAAGTTTAACTAATCATGTAAAAGGGACAAGTGAGAAATTCGTCCATTATAATTTGCATTGAAAACATCAATGCTTCTCACATCTTTAAATTATAGTCACTTGTTTGTCTTAGACATAAAAACCCTTTTTTGATAGAGCATCAATTATGTTCTCATTTCTGCATGATTCTTTCAAAACAAGAGAAAAGTAAATTACATGTAATCTCGAATACAATTACTGCGTTCTTACCGAACTTGATGGCTAATCCCTTTTCTGCCGATTGTTATCAGGTACAATCTTTGTCCTTTTTATTTCACAAATTTGTTATCAGTTAATAATATGATATGACAGGTCTTATAAGTAGAATCTTTGTTTAATACTCTGTTTTAATTTGGAGTTTAATTAATAATAAAGTCATTGACAGATATTTCATGATGATTTCTTCATGAAAGATGGTTGATGTATTTTCGTATTTTTCAACAATGAGGTGGTAATACTGACAAAAGGTAACCCAATATTTGTTCGTTTTGTAAGTTTGCGTTAATTATAGCGCACATCAAACGGCAGGTGTAAAAGACAGAATGCAGAAAAGACAGAATTGACAGAATTGACAGAAAAGACAGAAAATGTCCAAAATGAGTTCTAGAGTATGGAAGTGGAGAGTCTGTTTTACCGGTATAATTCATGAGAGTCAATATCAATAGTAATACGAGGTTTACATATTATTGATGAAAGTTGGTTGAAAGGGGCAACCCTGTGAAGATAATTTTTTCAAGGTCATTTCAAAGTCATACAAGGTTTACATGCAAACCATTGTTGTATATTGATAAAAGTTGTTACATAAAGGCAACTTTTGATGAGAATTTTAAGGACATTTCAATTAATTTAAGAAAATAAAATGTTGGCTAATCATTTAAATCATAACACATGTAATATATAATGTTTAATTCTTTAATAACACATTTAGATCCACTAAAGCAAACAAAAACGTTATCAAATTATTCAAACCAGTTCCGGAGTAATACTGGAACGTAGTCCGTGCCTGAAAAGAGCATTGTCTTCAATGAAATGACCCTCCCCGACCCAGGTGCGAAGTTGTATTGCTGGGTTTTATCAAATCAAAAACATGGCACAATGACTGGGGATAAACAATATATTGCTTATTTACACAAGGAAATTACCAGCTTACATGATGTAACATCTTTTCAAGTTTGACTGCACTTGAATGGTCTTATAATTTATAGGCTATAATAAGGAATAATGGTTATTTTAAACTTTAAACAATAAACATCACCATTTTGCAGTAACTGAAATAAATGTTTTGGTGATGAGATAAAGCAAACAAGATCAATTCTTGATTTATGCCAACCTTGAGAACAGAACAGCAATCTGTTGTAAAGTATTTGCTGGAGATTTTAAAACATGCACCTCAGTGTGGAGTCAGTTAGTACACTCTAAAAAATAATTTGTTGAATTTACTTTAAAAAATCTGTGCAACACGGTTGCCTTTATTTTATTAAGTAGGTGGAACAAGCATTTATTCACATATGTTGTACTTAATTGACACGGTTTAAAATAACTCTTTTTATTTGAGTTACAAACACATAATATTGCCGATAAATTGAATCTTATAAACTCAATTTAGTAAAACGTTCACTAAACTGAATAGCGTCAGTAGATTCCACATAAATAAAATGCTTAAATTGGGCTTAACTTACAACAAATTAATTGAAATATCAATTTCACTTTTTCTTGAGGAGGAGATTTCTCGATTGGTTCCTTACTAATTTTTAATTACATTTACAGAAATGAGAAAACTTACCTTTGTACCTACCTGAAATCGAACCTGGGTCTCTGGATCAAGAGTCTGATGCTTTGCCGTATTCGCCACAGAGCTTCTCAAAAGAGCAGAACATAAATTTATATGTGAAATGTAAATGTTCCATAGTAGCTCATCATAACATTGTATAAAAACTACCCAATGAATGTATTGGACCTTCTTGTGTATATGCTTGTGTATATTAAATCATATTTGAGCAGATAAACGTAAAAAATATGAATTTGGCTTCTTTTAGTGTCCTTTTTACTATAACTCAAGATTTATTTGTAGGCTACATATACTACAATTTTCTCTACTTCTTTTTACTTAACTGATTTGAGTTTGGTGTACGCAAAAGTATCAATTTTACATTTTGTTATCTTCATGAAGGTGTTGTCAACTTAATATTTGTACTTGTTGGTTCTACTTTTGTATTTAGTTGATCGAATTGAAATACATTATGTCATTGTTACTCATTCATGTTACACATAATATTTACTTACGTTTACTTAACTATTTTAACAGGCTTTATTCAGTAAATACGATGAAAACATAACGGCGGCTAGATAAATTCAAGTAATACTTGCTCAATTTTCGTACTCATACACCGTACTCATAATTATTGGACCCATGTTGTCAGTGCAACTCCAATATGTCAAGTTTAAATAACTTCATGTTATTTGGAGTGATAAGAATGCATATCTTATGAGTAATATCTGCAAATTAGATTTTTTACGTAACTCAAATTAATATTTTCTAAGTAGCATGAACTTAGCGTAAGTTTCATTTTTTAGAGTGTAGGAAAAGGCTGCAAGATGTTATAAAATTATGAATACTCCTTTTTAAACTCCACCTGGCATTACTCTCTTTTCTGTCTTTTCTGCCTTTTATGTGTTCTGTCAATTCTGTCTTTTCTGCATTCTGTCTTTTACACTTGCCCCACATCAAATGGACTGTTTATGTATAGAGTACACTGTAAAAATGGTGTCTTGAGTGCCTTGTTAAGATATGTCTTGGAAAAAGACATGTCTTAAACAATATGAATAAAAGAAAATAGAAGCAATAAAATGCATTTTAAGACATCAAAGACATGTCTTTCAGCAAGTCATGTCTCCCCACTGGTGACAACAGACATGTCTTACGGAACTGGAGTGTCTTGCGTGTAGACGTGATTTGTGTATGAGTGTCTTACGTGGAGACATTACCTTTGAATATGTCTTGCAAAAAGACACGACATTGTATCTATAAATAGACACGTCTGAAAATTGTGACAAAAAAACGTGTCTATTTCCAAGACACCATTTTAAAGGTGTATAATGCAAGTTTTCCGTTTCTTGGGTACACATTAAACGTAATTTATGAATGTCAAAATCTTTATGGGTCACGATTAATATTATTTGACGAAAACTAAAGGGGGTATTCAAAAAAATGAATCTTTTATATTGTCAAAAGTTGACATAACAAAAGAGGGAACATCTCATAATGAAACTGTGTAAAATGAAATACATCTTACATTTGTTTGATATTCTATATAAGTTTGAACCAAATGGATATATTAAATGTTTATGTAAACTTTTCAGATAAAAAGGTTTCATATCTAAAAATATGTTTACAGCTAAGTTCATGGTCATATTGATTTTTGCAAAACTAGATTGTTTTATTTTTTTGTTCTTGACTTCCTATGTTTTAGTGACTTTCCATACGTTTGATGCCAAAGATCGAAACCATATTTTGCATGAAGGATTTATTTATAGGTAATTATTGGCAAAAGGCTAGTTTTTCCGATCGTTGATTTAAATACACAGCCGATGGACAGGACGAGTGACCGTATTTATATATTAACTGTTACATGTTCAATAAGTAATTTATTTGCAAATACCAGTTAAAATTGTCAGCTTAAGTTATCACGCTTTATCAAAAAGACACTGTAACAATGACTGACAACAGATGCTTTATAACAGTATCATTACCGTAATCGAATACCGACTAAATAGATTTTTGCAACAAAGTAACAATATTATATTCATTTGATGACAACTAAAGACCTATCAATAAACAGTTTGAGAGATTTTCTTCCAAGAATAACCCCTCAAGTAGTCGTGTTCTTTTGAAAAAACTCCTGGATGAATTACACACCAGCCACGCCTGCCTAATTTCGAAACACAAATGTTCTTTTTATCATTGTTATATCATACCCGTTTTACAATACGGATTTGAACACTAAGGAATACAGATTTGAATTGTATATTGTCCCGCTTTGGATTTATTATAATGATTGTCCCTAGTTTTAGGTCTTTAGCAGATGATTTATTAGGAATATTTACAAAGTCTCTAGGCGACAATTTCTTTTATCGCTCTGTATTTTCGGGTGTATATGTATAGCTGAGCGGCAATCAGTTTTGTACTTGTCTATTCTCTAATCTTTGAGGCAATTGGGTTGCGTTCAGTATCATATGATTTGAATGGTATAAAAACCCAGACAAATACCCCGAGTCAAAAAGATTAAAAATAAAGATAAATGTTTTGAATTGTCCCTAAGTAGATACATTTATCGTTTAAAAGTCGGCCATAGCCGTGAACCTGACATTGATCTTCGCAATGATTAATTCATTAGATTTTGAAAATCTTTTTCGATGTGAAAATAAAATCATGAAAGAAAAAATTAGTCCTTTTGTGGGAATATGGGATTTTGAAAATAAATAACAGTTTCTTTTATCAACATAGTATACCCAATACTAACAGACACACAGTATCCATCTCCTTCAACTCGTTGCATAATGTTTGAATGTGATGTGTGTTTCTTATTTAATTTGTCCCTTACCCTTGATCTTCTGTCTTCTACCGTTTCCCCTTTCTTCCTTCCTTTCTCTCCTCTTTGCGAGGTCAACTTCAGTCTGTCCATAATCACTATAAAATAGGTTAAGCAGTACATTTTTATGGAACAATATTGATGATAGACAACTAACAGAGAGGAGTTCGTTAAAGTTTACACTCCTCTTTCACGTCTTTTGCAAACTTCTTTTTGATAGGTCTAAAAATAAATTTTAACAAAACGAAACGAATAAATTACCGTATAATGACAACTATTGAATCGATATATTAATGATTTTCACAATATGTCAGATTTCTAAATCTTATTTGATAAGTCTCTACTGATCTTTTAAAAAGAAATGCTTTTTTGTTGAATATTGAATGAAAAATAGGGCAAATATAACCTCTGGGTTCAACAGATGTATTTGTTTGAATACAAAATACAACTCTTCAAAAGATATTTAATAGATCTTATTTCGACACCACCATTAAAAATAACTTAAAATACTATTCTTCGTAGTATAATTAAATCCATAAATGATTTTTATCAAAAGAAACTTAATAAACCTGACATTGTAAATCAGATTTCATTAGAATCATTAATTTTTCTCATATTTCTTGTTTTTTTCAATCCATCGAAGCGTCTTCACTTATAAAACCCCTCCTTATGTTCCCGGGAGCCTTTGAAATGAATTTGATCATGAAAAATGACAACTTCCTTCAAGAAAAATATTCACTTTTTAAATCTCACGATGTTGTCAAAAAGGTCGCACGCGCCAATTCCTTAAAATCCACAAAATGCGCTCCCAATCTAGAGTAATAGTATTATGAGAATTATACCATTATAAAACTTGTATTTTGATAGGATTTAATCATCGATTGCGCCAAAACATGTGTCGATTTGATATTTGATTTAAATGAATAAATACAATTTAATCCCACAACCATTCAAATATTGTTTGTGAAACTTTGACTGTCATAAAACACCACCGCAAAATGCTCGCTATATAAAACCATTTCGTATAATACAATCGTACTTGAAAACGACATTGGATTCATGTGTTACTATAACTTTGCGTTGTCATGAAAATGATTTTGATATAACCTACTCTGTCGATATTAATTTTGCTTAAATATCTTGTGTTTCAGAATTTAAAGTCATGGAAACTAGGCCGGCTTTGATATCTTTTTAATTTTAAGTTTATTTATCTTTTAATGCCTTATATACCAGACTTTGTTTTTTAATGCATTTTATAAAATTGATTCACACTGTTTGCAAACGTATTTCCGCTGATCATGACAGACTTAATTGGATAAAGCATTTGATACAATGGATCATTGAGGTAATTGCATTCTCTTTAGCCAAATTAATATTGTTGGACTATACATTTTCGGTCAGAACTTTGTTTCTTGCAGCCGAATATGTTAATGTCGGGCTTCGTGTAGAACAAACGGTGAAAAGATTGTAACATTCTTTTAAAAACATCTACTAGAAATATTTGTAGTCTAAATAGCTATAACTGTGGTGCATAATCTTGTATATAGTTGTCAGTAATTCACGAAAAAAGGACCACTTCTACAGGGAAATCTGAATAATAAATGAAATCAATAAAATTTAATTTGAAATAAAATATTCATGACAGATAACAATAATCCAGATATCTTATTACTTCATTCCTCTCAAATCTGTCAACGAAAGTTAAGAGATACTAGATAATTATTTGATACAAAAATGTGAAAAGGAAACAGATCTTTAAATTGCGATGATTTTGAAGCCTTCTGTTTCCCCCTGCGTTTTGTTGACCAGATGGTCAGTAGAAGTGACCGATCAACACGCAACTCTTAGTTCTCTTAACTTCTCTATGAATTGTTTTAGATGGTTTTTGTAAATACTCTAGTGATGATACATGGTCAGTCCCCTCTGAGTCGATGGTGCGTATCGTTGCCGGGTAATCTGGACTTGATTTGAAACTAAAGAGGGCTTGAAAAAAGTCTCTTCGGACTTGCTGGATGCGTATTTAATAGGTCAGTGTAAAACTAAATACTTTTTGATACAACCGTGTGGATTCTGATTTGATTGGACGTATGTCACATTTCGTAGAACATAATGAGCAATTATTTTAGAAACATTGTTCAAACATGGTGTCATTAATCCTCATCATGCTCATTCGTTCAGGAGTGTTGTTATTAACTGGACAACATGCGGTCGATATTTTTGCTACATTTTTTGCCCGGGAATGTTTGACAAAGAGAGTTGGAATCTGTAGCCGAACGTGGTCAACGTCCGAAGCAAATTAATCCGTTAAATTACATTTTGGACGACTGTTACGATTTCATTTGTCGTGTTTAGTTTGAACTTACTTTAATTATTGCAAAACATTAGGGATGTCATTCGCACGTAGTGCCTGTTGACTTGCTTTTTCAGACGACAATGCACACCATCTCCAGATCAAAATCAAAAGTTGACTGTTACAAACATAACTTACCATCTTTGATAACTTACCAGGTTTACAAGCAAGTGTATCTCCAGAATCGCTCCAGTGTACTTACAAGATCTTATGACGCTCCCCAATGATGTCAAAAGCAGACGCAAATTACGCTCTTAATATACAATAATAGCAAACAATTTTGGGTATTCATTATGTACATTTTATTCTATAATGATAAACTATTTATCATGCGCTAAAATTGACAAATACGCATTTCTTAACTCCTAATTTCCGCCGTTCTAAAACACAATTTACATAATGATTATATTCACAAGTTCTGAAAGTAATCTTTCACTCTGAAAGGGTGTTTAAATGATAATAACACCATTTTCTTTTCGGATATTGGAGAAAATGAAAAAAGGTTACTGATTGAATCAACCTATTTATCATATTAGACCAAAGACCTAACTTCTTTTTTCTAATGAAGAGTCAAAGTCATCTCTGCGGGGTTTTTTTTCTTGACAAAGTGACTCCAACTCCATTTTAGCAATGACCACTTCAATAAGTTTCTAACTGATGAATCTGCCATCCAATTCTAAGCGAGAGGAGAAATAAGCAAGTTAATGGTTTTATAATGGTTGCGATTTGTGGTTCAAAGTGCTTTTAAAATGTCCAGTGCAACATGCCCCGACCACTGGCCGCCTCTATTATGAGTCTAAAAGGTTACCATTTTAAATGCGTTCGGTGTAATTTGACAACCAGATGTTGGGGAAAATAAGTAGCCATAAAACAGCTAACAATGTAAATCTGAAATAAAGTCTTAAAGAAGTCCATCCTTGTGTTAAATGATGAATATAAAAGCCTTATCTTTGTTGGGAAACTATAAATAAATACCACTTTAAGTGCCGTGCTCATAAATATTGATAAACAGACGCACATGGATAATGGTAAATCACGTTAAAAAACACGCATGCTCTTCTAACTCCAAGTAACAAATCCATCAGGTGGTACGTACGTAGTTAGTTGCTTGATTTTGCGATGATGATTCAAGGTATCAAAGTCCTTATCTTTGTTGAGAAAATCAAATAAATACCATTTTAGTGCCATGCTCACGAAGATTGATAAGAAGATGTAAAGTGACCATAAGAGCTCACTTATGCACTGCTCTCTTATGAATTCATCAGCAGGTCGCTTTAATTTGCAATGCTGATCAACGAAATCATCATTGCAAAATCAAGATAGAGCAACATACGATATGCACTGCAATGACGATGATCCACGGTATCAAAACCCTTGTTTCTTCAAGAAAACACGTAGCGTTTGCTGAGAAAGCAGACATACACATTTTGACTGAGCACTCATTTGTTTACTTTTCAGCCCGATACATCCGATTCACAATTCTAATTGAGTTATCTAAGATTTCCATTTTAAACACGTGATCAAAGTTTAAATATTAAGGCCAATTTTATTGAAATGTTTATAAATAAAACCTATTGTTATAAAATGACCATGAATCTAGCCCCTTGCTATTGGGACTAGCACGATTTGAAAGAAAAGAAATAATGGTGACTAAACTCTCTCACGAAAAAGATATTACCTATAATACCGGGTACATAGAGGATCTTTGGAGTAAAAGTTACTGGTACAAAAAAGGAACATAGAATGGGGTAAATAGTTGCACACGTGCCGTATTGGTCATTAGCCTCGGGAAAAACCTGTCCATGGCATAATCATATGGACGTCCAGAAAGTTTTGCGTTTTAAGACAGGTCAATGTCCAGATTGAAGCTTTTGTGATTTTTGGTATGACTTTATTCCCAGTAATTAAAATAAAATAAACATCGTATCCGGCAAAATTGGAGGAATCTAGGGGTTTGTATTGTTTAAATAAATGATATTGCCCCAGATTATTTTTGATTTAAATAAAATTGGAAAGAACAGATTTATTTTACTTTTAATTGTTCTTTGTTATATACACTGAAGTTAGATGATAATTGAAAGAAAATCATTGGATAATTGTGTGGATTTAATTCTTATAATTAACAAATAAAATTTATCTTGGTTACGTTTGGATTACAGAGCAAAGTAAACCTCCGACTTTTCATTCGTTTTCTATTAATTCTGACATTTGACCTCTTTTTCCAGATGTCAGTATCGTCTGTGCGAAGTGAAATTTAATAGACATATTTTCATTTTTACCGTCGTGAATTCAAAATTCATTCTAACTTGAATTGAGATTAATTTAACGATTTTGTCGATTACATTACATTTTACATATTAACTATTTATATCTATCTATATATCTTAATTCATATTCCTTGGTTTTTGTAATCAAAATAAAAGACCGTCGTAAACTTTGCATTTTAAAAACAATTGTTTTTAGTATTCCCGAAGAAAAGAATGAGAGTAACACTCTAACGATCAATACTTCTAACGAGCACATTAAAAATTCGCTTAAAAGTTCTTACGTCCCTTGAAGGTCATTCAAGAAATTTATTTCTGCCAAAGGGGAAAATATGCAACTTAAATTTTACAAAGTTAATATAAGAGCATTAGCCCATAGCTATCATTTGTACAAATAAGATAAATTGTTACCATGGTTACGTCAAAGAGCCTTTTCTGAAACATTTTGAACTCCCGGTTGAACAGCCCGATTCAGCCTGAGTATACTTTCCATAAATATCTATACCCGTAAACTACGGCTTACACGGATCTCTTTAAGTGCGTACCAAAATATGCTTCACCGAGTGGTTAAAACATTTTTGCTAATAGCCAAATCCCAATGACAGCTGAATGTTGTCAAATTTAGGCATTACAAATGCGACACTTGGTTGTCTAAGACAATAGATGTCACATTAGAATAATATTAGATAACAATGGCGACGAAAATAGACCTATGTAACAAGATATGTTATAAAAAATTATTTTGAACATCATTTTGTTTAATGATTGTATTTTATTATCAGTCTTTGTTCATGTTCAGTTTAGTTTAGAGCTCTTTATTCTTTTGTTTTTATAATTGTAGAAGCCAATGGCTTCCTTCGGTTTCCGTGTATAGCTCAAGTAAATTTTTATCGCCTAAGTTATACTCATGCAGAGATGAAATCAAAATAATAAAAAGATATTCGATATAACTATTATCAATTGAATTATCAACAGAAACAATATACTTGAAGGTCCCATGACATAAAAATTCAAGTTTGTTTTAAAATGAAGCTTAGTAGTCATTGAATACAAAACAATATAGTTCATTATCATTTGGTTTTGTTTTATGTAAAGCAGATAATAATGATGCAACTTGTGACATGTCTAGCAGGAGGGACAAGAACACGTTCAATATTATGCACCACTTTCTACATCAGACACCACTTTTTAAGTCATAAGTGGTAATTGTTCAGAGTATTGGTCTATCAGTGAATCAATAAATAGAATGAATAGAAAATTCAAGGTGACTGGTTTGAATCTATACTTATAGATCAGATTGATAAATCAATATCACCACTTATGGTGCGATTTGTTATGTGTTCTTTTTTCGGGCCCTGTTTTTTGCAATGGAATGTCCCACAGAAACTTGTATAAGGATAATCGTCCTATTTCGTATTTCTATGGAATACAAAGACGGCTGAGACGGGTCTATCCGCAATTTGGTCTTAACCGCTAATGGGCTAGGAGAATGAGAGACACACTCTAACGATCAATACTTCTAACGATCACATTAAAAATTCCCTTAAAAGTTCTTACATCCCTTGAAGGTCATCAAGAAATAAATTTCTACCAACGGGAAAATATGCAACTTAGATTTAACAAAAGTGAATATAAGAGCATTAGCCCATTATAGCTATCAATTGCTTTAAGCATGTTAAGGAGATAAATTGTTACGTCAAAGAACATTTTCTGCCAGAAACATTATGAACTGACCACTTTCCATAAAATCGATACCCGTAAACTACGGCTTACACGGAGCTCTTTAAGTGCGTACCAAAATATGCTTCACCGAGTGGTTAACATTTTTTTGATAACAAACACATCCCGATGACAGCTGAATGTTGTCAAATTAAGGCATTATAAATGTGACACTTGGTTGTCTAAGACAATAGATGTCACATTAAAATAATATTAGGTTACCATGGCGACGACAATGGAACTATGTAACAAGATATTTTATAAAGAGGCCATATAAAAGTTATTTTGAACATCATTTTGTTTAATTATTGTATTTCATCTAATGTCTTTGTTCATGTTCAGTTCAGTTTAAAGCTCTTTATTCTTATACGTAGAACTCAATAGATATTAGTTTCCATGAATAGCTCAAGTAAACTTTTATCGCCTATGTTAAAATCATGCAGAGATGAAATTGAAATAATAAAAAGACATTCGATATTACTACGATCAATTGAATTATCAACAGAAACAATATATATAAGAGTGTAAAGTCTATATTTTCAGAAAACCCTAACGATGTTTATTGCACCTCTAAGACATCGCTCTTATATATCCAGGACTTAAAAATGTATTTTTGAATATTAAAACCAGGTATTTCTGTAAAGAAGTTAAGACCTACTGTAGATAACGTAACTCATGTGTATATAGTAACTATTCTATTCTATATTTCTTCTCTGATTTTTCACACAACATTATTTTCTCAACGATACTCCTTAATTTCTGACTAATATTTAGTTTGTTACTCCTTGATGTTAAAATTGACATAAGTTTTTGGAACTTGTTTTTGGATTCTAAATCCCTATTTTTTTTCATCAACACTGGGAGACGCACACTTTGTTGTATATTGCACCAAAATACATTTTAATGGTAAATCATAACAATAAATTACCACCATGTAGTATTCTGAAAGGGAAATGGAATCGAAGATATTTGGTTTATGATTTTCAGCTTGCGTACTCGGCCTCACGGCTGTATGGTAACTATGAAATACAAAGACGGCCTATTTCTTTTCATTTATGAGATTAACAAAGGTAGATATGTCAAAATGTTATTTACCACTTCAAAAAAGAGTCCGTTACTTCTGTTCAAAGTTAGTGTGAAACCCAAGCTCTAGACATGCTAAACATATCGAATCCGCACTCGCTGGTCACCCGTCTTTGTATCACATGGTTACCATAACCCGTGAGGCCAAGTACGCAAGCAAGCAGTCTTAAACCAAATATCTTTGATTCCATTTCCCCTTAAGGATACTGCATGGTGGTCATTTATTGTTATGATTTACCATTGAGATGTTTATTTGGTGCAATATAAAACAAAATGCTCTACATTTTGCATTATTTGGATAAACTTTAAGACACATCTTGATTTTGAAAATGGAGAGGTTATATTTTGCGAGCTTGTTCGTTTTGAGTTATGTTTAATTTGTTAGGTTGTATAGAGTTATAAGAGTACAAGGTGGTCGGAACATAGATGTTTATTTACCATATGCTTTTTGGTCTTGATTACTCGATGATGGAAGGTTTCTTGAGACAAACGCGGAATACATGTGTTTACATTGGTTAAGAACATTTCAAAGTCATTTTCTTCAGTAGCCTAAACCTGGTCGGTCTGTGGATAAGTGAAATTAAATCCTCTTAAAATGAACACCTTGGGTATAAATGTGTTTAATACTACATTTATTTCAACATAAAATTTGATTTGTTCTTCTTAGGAAGATAATTTCGTAAAAATTTCCAAATTTACACTGTCTCAATTTTAAAACAGTTACACTGGATCCAAGGCACCTTCAATTCACTTTCATACTCCTCATTTATCCACAGAAAAAAACCCGTGGTAATTTGTGGTCTTGATTCTGGCCGTGGCACGTGGATGCGTGCATAGTGGTTGGTCGTCAGTGATGCGTTGTGTAGGTTATTAATTTCGCCTGTGCTTCCATGGCGCTGTGACGATTTGTAATGGTGACGAGTCCATACAGTTCTTGACTTGTCAGAGTGGCGTTTAGATGTGGAAGAGCTTTCTCTTCTCTATGCCTGTAAGTGCATTGTCGAACACAGGAATACAGGAAATAGCATCCGGAAATTTTTTTTGAATTTTTTTCTTAATTCGATATGGATAAAATTAAAGGTAAGATCATGGCCACGTATTGTCGCGCAGTTGACTTGCCTAGATATACTTTGTCATATTTGTAGTCATTTTCATTCATAATTTTTCTCATGGTGTTACATTTTCACCACTATGGTTTTGATTTTTTTCTCATCGTTTAAAATTTTTGTCATGGAGTTAAATGTTTCACCATTTATGAAAATGTTTCATGATGGTGAAACAATTTGCAATGATCACTCATAGATCGATCTCATTAGGTCGAGAATAACACCATAATTACATTGGTCTTTTCATTATAATCTGAAATCTGTCCTTGACATGTACTGTGGATTTTATTCTGCTGAAAAGATTTTCTGACTCCTTTGATTTTTCTCCAAAGAGAAACATTTTCATTTGGAATTTTTCACCGTCTTGATTTTTTATCATTCTATTTGTAGTTTTAGCGGATTATTCCAATCAATAATATCGCCTAGGAACTCGAGGTCAATATGCATTCAGCTCTATGGATTTTCAAGATGGTAAAAATGACAAAGTATATCTACAGCTTCATTCAGACGCTAAGCTTTCGGTAATAAGAACCATCTTCAGTATATCAAGTTAATGAAAGTATCCATGGAAACCTGCAATGCGATAAACCGTCAGGAAAAATGTTCAGGATTGTCAGTGCAGTGTGGTGCTTAATATTTAACGAAGTCTAATTTTTATGATAATATGGTTTTCTAGCCATAGGACTGCGTTTAACTCTGCTGGGCAAAAGTATAAACATGATAAAGCAAATGATTAGTGACAAGTATATATAACAATGTTTAACATGTTTAAAAAAATTGATAATCCATTTTTTAAAGACCGATAAGTTAAATTAATGTTGCGTTCTCATTTCTCTTGTTTGAACTCTTTACAGAAATGCCGACGCCTCCTCAAGTTACTCTCTGTCCATCATCGTTACCAGGTGCTTCCGTCGGTGTATTTTCCGCAGATTGGATCAAAGAAGGGACAGAGATGGGCCCGTTTACTGGGAAAGTGGTTCGACTCCAAGACATTGCCAAAGATATGGACAATAGATTTATGTGGGAGGTAAGTGGGTGTTTTAATTTTGCTGGGGACTTTTTCTCCTTACTTTGTTCCTTTAGCCTATTGACTTGGACTTAGTCCGAGCCTATGATTTAGACAATAGATTTATTTTTAACGACGAGAGTAAGAAAGTATATCTGTAGCAGAGACTGTTAAATCATTTAGTTCAAGTTTATCTGCTTTCGGCACTATTCATGTCACTCACTTAAATTTGTAGAAAAGGGTTTTAAAAAGATTTTAGAGAGATACGAAAGAAGATCATCATGTTCCTGGTTAAAGGTTTAACAATTGTAAGTCTCTGATGCAGAATCCATGATTTGTATCGTCAAAGGCAGAAGCACTGACGTGGGGTTGTATATTCTTTAAATTCAATTAAGGGGTTTTCTATCAACAGTGTTGGTTGATCGTGCCAATACTTCATTATAAGTCGTGCTCCAATAATTCTTAAGAATTTGTTGGGCAATGTAAAACAAAAAAGTGTATAACAAATTATAGGATCCTGTGGCTTATAACAACTAAGGTATGTTATTTCCTGATATTTCAGGTTTTTGATGACCATGGAAGATTATCACATTTTGTTGATGCATCCGATGAATCACAAAGAACATGGATGTGTTATGTGAACTGCGCCCGCAACGATCAAGAACAGAACCTTGAAGTCTTTCAAATGGGATCCGACATTTTCTATAGAGCACTCAAGGTAGGCCTTTCATATCTTATCATTTTTTATGATTGTAAATATGTTTTGCCATTTTTAATAGGTTAAATAATAAATTTGCAAAGCAAGATTTTCTATTAACGAAAACAAATCTTTACAACTTTCTATAACAGTACATGTACATTAACAGGATTAGGAACGCCATCTTAAATCGATAGAGTCTATTTTTCTTTTTTTCTTTTCCGGATTGTGAACGTGTTGAAGCTTAAGTAATTGGAGTATAAATACGTTCTACAGTATACCCTAGAATGATTTAAGATTTCGTCCTACACTTTAAAGTAATAATTTTCAATATTTCATAATATCAACATCTATTATAGTTAAAATCTCGATAGTTAATAGCTTTCAATGTTACTTTTCACTTTGCAGACGATACCACCCGACCAAGAGTTGTTAGTGTATTATGGCAGCACTTATGAAATGTTTCTTGGTATACCAGTCGCATTAGCTACAAGAGATAGTTCACAAATAGAATCAAATAATAAGCAATCAGGTACGTGTGATGTTCAAGGATCACGTCAATAGAGGCAATATTTATATTTTGGGTTTTCGATAAACATTCTTTTTCATACCTGATATAAAATTGCCGTCTGATTTCTAGAATATCGACGTTGAAGACTTGCAAAGGTGTAAAGGTTTTGGGCAAATTTGGTTCTATTTTTATGAAAGAAATATTTGTGCAAAAAATAACAATATGACAATCTTAGCGCAGAATAGTCCCATGTCCCAAGAAACAAGGAGTACACATACAACTTTTCGTATTCGCAGTCGACAAATAAAAACATCTTTTATCCTCGTCTTTTAACAGGTAACTCATCTCCTGAAAGACTAAATGGCCATCGAGAGTCGCCCAACACTACTTGCAATACTACAACACCCAGTACAAATTCTTCACCAAACCGGCTCAACTGTACAGTCTGCAGACGTGGGTTCAATTCCCGGAGTAATCTTCGCTCACACATGCGTATACATACTTTGGAAAAACCTTTCGTCTGCAAGTTTTGTCATCGTCGATTCAGTCAATCATCGACTCTTAGAAACCATGTTAGACTACATACGGGTAAGTACGCACACGATATTCTTATTAGCACTGCTTGTTAATTGGTCAACAATTTTTCCCAAAAGCGAATTTGACCAATCACGGACGTTGTAAGAGAAAAAGGACAAAGTATTTTCATTAGCTACATCATGAATATGCTTTTGTCATGATTACTGTTTCTGTGAAACCCAGCACAATCTCATTGGACATAAGTTTTCTCAGTGTAACATGATAGAGCGCGGAATGTCTTTCAAGGGGCAGCACAAAACAATGATACATCTTGGCGCTTTTAAATCATCAAATTAATAACATGATATTCATTGATGTACCTAGTCTTGGAGAAACAAGAGTGGGTCAGTTATTGTCGGTTATAGTAGATTATGATTTCTTAGCCGTGGTTAGATACACTCTTAAAATTATCTTACTCTTGTTGAGTAAAAACTTACTCAACGGTCACAGCTCATTTTGTTGAGTAAAATCTTACTCAACGTTGGATAAACTTTACTCAACGTTTGGTAAACTTTGCTCAACGTTGAGTAAGATGTGCTCAACATTGAGTAATATTGACTTAACCGAGTAAGATTTTACTCAATGTTGAGTAAGATTTTACTCAACAAAATGAGCTGTGACCATTGAGTAAGTTTTTACTCAACAAGAGTAAGATAATTTTAAGAGTGTAATAATAGCCTTTCTAAGGTAAGATATTCCAAGACCGTCACTTTCCACAATAATCCTTTTTAACTCAATATTAATGTAAGCCCTATCTAAAATGCTATAATATATCGTCATGATGGTGTAAGAGCAGGTGACACATCCTATCTCCAATGTAGAAAACGTAAAAATCGACAGAAAACTATGAAAATCTCAGTCAAGATATTATAGAAGTAGTCTTTCAAATAAGGTCCATTCTTGAAATGGGGGCTCTGCACTTTGCCATTTTCGCTTCAGGACAGAAGTAATTGTCACAAATTTACAGAAAAAACTATATAAAATTCCATGTTCATATCATTAAAAGTATCCAAAATAAAGACTTGAATGAGTTTGAAGATGGACATGCCTGGGAGCGATTTGACGCACTCGATATTGCCAGGCTAGGAAAGGCTAAGCACCAAGGAAAACGTATGTGTGTTTGCCGAAAAGAAAAACGACTTGAGACTGGGGACAAAAGGATGATATCATATTACTGGGAAGGGGAAAATAGGATTAAAAGGTTCTGGTAAACTCATAACATGTATCACCTAAACTAATTGATCTTTTCACTTTTAATTCTTGATGTTGATGTTGTTTTGAAGCTTTGTTATCAAAGAAGTGACCCATTCTTTTCTTGTTCAAAGTAATTCAACTTTAATGCATGCAGGCTTTAAGAAATTTGCTCTACATCATTACTAAATTTTGAATTTTGAAAGTACTTTTAAATTACTGAGGAGTCCAAACAATAGCGACATATTCACTCACAACCATATTGAATTAATGAGAGAAGCCTCAAACATTGTGAGAGTTTTTGGCTATGTTTTAAACTTCTTCGAGTTAAGATCAATATTAAATTTCGTAGAGACTCATAGATAAAACCGGGGCGGTATATGAAAATCTGAATTTTCTTACAACTTGTACTTTTTGATGTAACGTGTCACATAAAATTAAGGAAAAGAGGGTTTTACCCCCTCCCCCCCCCCCCTCTAAGCTCGTAAAATGTATCCAATGTTAGTGAATATCTCAAATTCGGACGTGGAACATGACTGTTTTCTGTTTTCTATTCGGTGCTCGTAACAAACAGTGCCCATAAATGTAATGGAACTAAAATTAAACACTTGTTGGTTTAGGCTAGTTAAATTGTCAATTATCCATGGCAACGGCTCGTGGCTATAATCTAATTCAATCAAAAAGATTATAGAGGTGTTGAAATTTCATCGACTGCTAGAGGGTGGGCTTATGATAATAAATGAGATTTTAAAGTGGTAATGGCTTGTCACGGTCATGGTCAGTGACAGTGCATATCAATCAAATATATAGTTTAAACAAACTATTATCAACAAAATCGCCTTTTTACCTTAATTTATAGCAAATTGACTATCATATGTCTCTTAGAATGAGAAAAGATGTTTCAATAAAATTGCAGTCAACTAACATTATGCGGTAATGTCTTTTAAAAACTTTGCTATGTGACACACATTTAAAGTGACGAAAAGACATGAACTTGTAACCATCTGATGCAGAACAAGACATCTCTTGCAATATGTATCAATTTCCACGAAGATCATTAACAAATAATTAGCGACAATTAGCGACAATAAGTAGCGACAAGAGCCGGGACGAAGAGTACCCGGAAGAGTCAGAGCCGGTCATGTGGCTGAACGAACACGTCGAATTTATTGGTCCCATGCAGGGCAATTACAGTGCTATAATACATAACTTGTGTAAAAACCTAAAGCTAATATTACAAGCAGTTTGATTTTGATGTCTGAGCAAAACATCATCAGAAAAGCATGAAAATGATAAAATCGACTTTTATTAATAGAACGACATAACGGTATTAATCTTACAATGTATACAAATCTTTTTATTTTCTTACAGGAGAGAAACCCTATCGTTGTAATTGTTGTCACAGTGCCTACTCTCAGCTTGCCGGTCTTCGTGCCCATCAGAAGAGCGCCCGCCATCGTCCAACAGTTACTGCAGTCACTACAGTCTCTCCTCCATTGCCTGTGTCGTCCCATACAAGTCTTCAACCAATGAACTTTCAATCACATGATAGACCTTTAAATGGGATATCTGGAATTGCAAGATAATTGTAAATACCTATATTTTAAAGATATATATTTTAGTAAACACCATAAGTGTG
Source organism: Ophiothrix spiculata (assembly GCA_000969725.1). Taxonomy (NCBI): domain Eukaryota; kingdom Metazoa; phylum Echinodermata; class Ophiuroidea; order Amphilepidida; family Ophiotrichidae; genus Ophiothrix; species Ophiothrix spiculata. The sequence goes on from JXSR01S034335.1 coordinate 53,615, forward strand.
CAAAAAGCAATATCATACTAAGAATTTGTCTTACTTATGTTTTATAAGCAATAGTTTTCTATCAAACTTTTTAAGTTATTTCAGAAAGTTTTATACAATGAATCAATTATGTGATAAAAAGATGCAATAGTTTATTTAAATGTTTTATTATATCGATAGTTTGATTCCTGGCGCTTTGAAAGTTTGGTTTTATTTATACAAAGCTATTGTTTAGGCAGATTTTTAAATTGTTGTCAATTTCAAGTCAATTATTTCTAAAAAAACATGGAAAAGAGTTCACATAGTCCGTCATATAACGACATACTGGTCCCCCAGGCTAATGAAAATTTTCCCAGCGGATCCAAGCACCTTTAAGGGTGTACATATTTGTTAATTAAGGAAAATGATCTGCAATCTTTAACTTCAGAGGATAAAGCACTAAAACACAGCACCAGTGAAATGTTTTTCTAACACAAATTGAGATCAATTCTCGTTGTAGGTACACACGGCTTACACTTTTGATTTGCCTGGAGCGATAATAAATTTGCATACATTTTAAGCGCGATATAGTAGCTGTTCTCAAATGATATATGAGCGTCGCTGCCATGTTTCGTTTTAAAAAATGTGGTTTCTATCACTTTAAGTCTCAGTATCAATGGCATCGGGCCTAAATGCCATACGTATGGTGACTTCTTAATAAGGGAATCAAGGGAGCTGAAACTATTGATTGTTGTATATTTTATGTCATATTATATTTATAAAAAGATGTATCATTTTTGAATGAAATAAACAAAACTTGCTCAAGTGATTGTATATATCCAGTTGTGCAAATATCATCTTGTGGGAAAGTTGGAATTTGAGATATCGCATGATATGGGATATAAATCAGGATAATTGATTTTGAATTGTTATAATTTACAGAAAATCACCACAGAAGTATTTCAAGAGAATTATCACATTTGGTCACATAAATGTGAAGGAACTTGACAAGTATACTATCTTCACTGCAAGAAAGTTGGGCAATTTGGAGGTGATTTCGCCCAACGTTGATGAAGTATACATCCCTACCAACGTTGGGCAAAACACAAATACCACTGTTGGGCACACATCCCTGCCCTAATGTTGGGCAAACCTATTTGAGCGGAAACGCGAGTCCATCTGCCATCTGTGGGGTAAAGGCGATACAACATTTTTGCAAAAGTGTCTGATCTACGGTGCTTTTATAGTTTGCCCAACAGTTGGTAGGGATGTATATTTTCCCAACTTTTTTGCAGTGCATATTACTTCCTCTGAAAGGGCACCTATGATCAAAAAGACATGCATATCTCATTCACTCATATTGTGCCTTATGTTAGTAAGATCTCATTTCCAGAAGGGAATCTTGAGCGCACTTGCAGAATTAGAAATAAGCATACCCAGCCAAAACCATGAAAAGGCGAAGAAAAAATGTTTCAAAAGAGTTGCTTATAATAATCTCACTTACCAAATACTTCAAGGAATAAAATTATTCCACAAGATGGGCGGAGAAGACATCACAGTGAAAGCCCCGGAGGAAACAGTATTCCTAGTGTCTGTTTCACATTAAAATATCAGCCATGGATAATAAAGCTATATTCATTGTGGTACTTAATACCTAATTTTCTTAAGGGAAATTTTCATGCAACTTACCATGTTTGCAGGCAACGTCAATGTGGAGAAATAAAATATTATTAAACATAAACTAAAATCCAACTAAAGCATAAAAAGGCGCAAATTATAATAGCTTATTAATTTTCAAAATATTTTGGGCAGTTGCAAGAAGAAAAAATCACAAACACAATGAAAAGGCAAAGAAATTATATAATAGATATAACAAAATAGGTAAGTATAGAATCCATCAAATTGAAAAGTAAAATTTCCCAAGGCCTGTCGCTTTTGGGTAAAATTTGAGGGTGACGAATTAGGGCACTTAGTGGGTAGCTGGGCTTAGAATAGCAAGCTTAACTGAACGCATGTCTGGCTAAACACAACCGTATGCATGGTGCAACAAATGATATGAGTGGACAATCGCCGAGAGGCAGTATAGAAACCAGGATGTTATCTATTAGAAACACTATCCCCAATTGGCTACTAAGACGTTGTCTAAAGTTTTTACTACAAGTTATTTGACAAACAAATGCGTTATATTTTTCTTAATTTGTATACACTTTTGCCACAAAAGCGCTCTTCTCTGCACGATAAATTCACTGCTTATATTAAACAAAATACAAAGATGTGTAGGGCTTGTACATGTTTAAGAAAAACGAACTTAACATTCTTTTAAAGCGATAGAAAATGTTTGAAAAAACAACTTTGTTTGTACATTGACTCAACGTTGTTCTGATTGAATCACCTAAGAATGGAAAGCAATCCTCAGAAAGATTTTAATATTTCGTGTGAGTATGAAATCCTATAATTAAATCTCTATTTTGTTTGTTTCTACTAACTATTAAAATTCATGAGACAA
>JXSR01S034335.1:79423-92514 GCA_000969725.1 Ophiothrix spiculata
CCGATTTTCCCTTAAATACTACGTTTTTACCGACGAACTTCGCACTTTTTTGAACCGCGCACTTTGGGCGCTGGGTATGAGGTAATTTCGCGCCAAATCGGAAAAGGTTTCTACCCGTTTTCGCTCAATGTATTCATTTTCACCCAACACAGGCTGAGAAATGTTGAAAAACGAGATAGCTTCGTTCACATTCTGGTGAGTCCTTGATCTTTTGTTATAGTTTTTATCAAATGATACATTTTTGGTTCAACCGTTTTTGAGAAAATCACAGTTTTGTGCATACAATATATCAAAATGAGAGAGAGTATATCTCTGGCCAGTATATCAAGAGCTGTAAATTGTCATGAACGTTGGTCATTCAACCGCGGGAAAAAGTGTATTTGCCATGACTCGAACTTCGAAGATTCGTCACGTACAAGTAATGATGCGACGACGAGCACATCCATGTGGGATAAATAGTTTATAGGTGACGAAGTTATATGTAATCTGTCATATCGAAAGGTACCTTATGGGTCCCTATTAGAGACAATTCGTTCCTGCACGTCATAACATGTGATGATATTAGGAAAACTCATAGGAGTAATGTGTCAAATATGGAAAATTATTTGTGGTCTCATCTGAAAATTTATTTAATGACACCTTGCTTTTGGTCATTGGATGTTCGATTGCAAAGTTACATCCAAATTGGTAAAAAGCATCGGGTTGATTCAAAAAACTATAGTTCTGAGAAAATCGAGTTTTAAGTTTTTGTACTGGTAAAACTTTTAATGGAGAAAGGATTTTTATCTCGGTTTTTAAAACATTTTGTCTTGTGTTTTGGATGTTGAAACCTGCTTATTATGAAACAATGTATACTTCAAATTAAGGTAACGTTACTGATTAAATCAGAAATTCGATCTTGGACGTGATTTTTGACTATATGCTCAGCTTCAATGGCCAGTATTATAAATGCTGATGATGGTTTATAAATGCTGATGATGGTTTATGGCAATTTTAATTCATAAACAATTTCAAAACCAGACCAGTGGTTGACCACCAAATTCTATCAACCCTACTAGTTGTTTTAGTTGCTACAATAGAAACTGTGTAGACACATCTGTTGGGGTGGGGTCGGTTGTGGATGACCACTCCTACAAAAAGTAAATACTGGTGTAAAAACAGATTAAGGAACATGGGGTATTACAGTCAGTCTGTATGCACAGACAATAGTGGGTCTCTCTTTCAGAACAATTCAAATATACAAATTTACTATGCCAACCTTTCGATATTACGGATCACATATTAGCATTTTGTGTAACACATTTTTGGTAATGGAATCATGTAGTCGCGTTTTTTTCCAAGAAATTCTTCCAATATCACTGAAAGACACATCGAATGAAAGATTATGTTGAAGTCTTTGAGGCTATACACGACATCGTCCATTCAGAAAAATACGAAACACTTTTTCAATCATGAAAAGAGAAATAGTTTCCACTGCATTTATGACCTTATGGGGACTCGAACCTTGGCTTTTGATATTAAGAACAGGCAATACAGAGCCCAAATGGGGAGATCTCGATGTCGTTGTGCTAGACCGGTTTGGCATGCAGTAAACAGCGTGAGTTGGTTACATTATCAATTGAAATCAACAACACATATTCTACAACATTATTTGTAATTTAATATAAGAAATATTCTACAATATGTCAAAACTTGAAAAAAAAAAAAACCAAATTGCCTGAACATTATTGTTACTATATTAGGTTTCATAGAGAAAGGCATCAACTGTTTTTGAAGAAAATCTCTTGACACCATTTTGAACTTGTTTATGGACGTAAACATGGTAAAATAACTATACTATATAATCTCCCAGTGCGCAGTTCTTTTTCACGAGTTAGACAGAGGAATACCATTTATATTGTAAGTTTTTAGCTCACTTAGAAATGTTAGAATATCATGCAATTATAACTGTAATATTTTTCAGTTCTCTCCAATTTGCAATACTTTTAACCCATGGCTGTGGTCCACAAACGGCCTACTCACCTATAATAATATTGCCAACAAATATGTTTGGATATTACATTTTATCAACACTTTTGCTTGTTTATGGTTCAAAAAACAAACCTACTTGGCAGAAAAACATTGACAAAAGTTAATGATGAGTACTACATTTCACCAATGATAATGTTTTTATTTGAAAGTGATATTCGAATGTGTATGGAACATTGCCTATAATATGAATGAGACAAAATGGGCAAAAAGATGACTCGAATGCGTATTATTGGATATGTTGATGGAATGGATTTTGGTCTCAAAAATCAAAACACAAAATAAGAGTTTAGATTATATTACACTTAATACCAATTTACATATTTAGACGTTGCTTGGCTACTGCTCTTGTACGGCCAGATCATGCCTTTCGAGTAGATGGGCCTACAGTGCCGATATACATTTTGAAGTTCGAATGCATTAGATTCTGGTGCTCGGCAAGAGAATGTGAAGTTGAGCCGAAAACTTCCAAACATTACAAGCATTGAACACTGGTTTGATGGACTCCGTCAAACAATTAGGGCAATGAAGAGGGTCCAATCCAAACAGCTGCGTGAATCTCCTTTGAGATCAGGACTAGTTGTTCTGTGATTGTGTTCCGTTGGCCTGACCTGCGGCGCACCCTTGACAGACACGTATATGATATCACAACATGTTATTATACAGAATATCAAACACGTTTGTTGGCATTTAACAGGCATTTAGCCTCTATGAAGAATTATAATGACTGATCTTGCAAACATGACCAATTTTGGACCTAGTTTGACAATGTTTTAAAAGTTAGTCAAAAATCAAAAATTGGGAGAAAAAAGGAGACATGTGTTTCTTGATTCTAAAAAGCATAGAAGGTCCAACGTTTATTTTTTTTTTCTTCAAAATTAAGTTAGGTTGCTTACAAATATACTGGGCAAAGAACAAGGGTTTTTGGACCTTTGGTCCAAAATCATACATTTTAGTCCAAAATTGACCTAACCATCATCATTTACATGTAAATCCACATCTAGAAATGTATACTAGAAATTTATACGTTTTACTAGACTTATCGCTTGCTGAGTTACAAAGTATACAATGTTTCTGAAAATGAGGTGTTAACTGTGCTCTTAATTCTGTAATTTTACTGGATTTGTTTACAGTGTAGGCAGTCTATCGAGCCTAAGATAAATATATCCTCTTTTTAAATAACTTTTAACTCTTATTAGTGCATAAAAGGGGAGGGTCTATTTGGACCCTGGATTTTGTTTTTCGCGCGTAATGCAACATAACCCAATAAAGGTGTTTATGTAATTGTCAAGATAGGAGTTGAGCATGTTTTGGTGCAAAAATGTTTATATCTATCATTTTTTCTTTAATTAGTAGCATTTTCGACGCTAAATTAATTGCAGTGGTTTAGAAAAATGGTACACACAAAAAAGTTTTCAGTAGTATTTTATACCCAACATGAAGGTCTATATGGGTTTGAAAATTATTTTTGATGATATTTTAGTATTTATTGTTTGACCCCAACCCTTTTTGAACAGTAGGAACAGGTTCGGCTGAAAGATTGTCTAAATATCTTATTTCGAATGTTTCGGTAAGCTAATACCAGTTTCGCTTCTTAACTTGGGTCTTGGGTGTCCAGTGAAATTTGAGTTATTGAACCAGCGAAAAGAAAATTCATAACGAAGTGATATACTTTTACAATTATTTCATACCGATTGAACTGAGGCATAATTATATTAATAGCTAAGTTGATTAACTTCTGTCACCAAAACACACCAACTTTAAAAAATACCATATATCACAGACGGTTTGAAGATGACAGCCCGATTCGCGCGTGTAAGTGCGTTTTGCATGAATCCGCGCGTGGCCGAAGCAATTATCTTTTGCTAACAGACCACAAACTATTCAATCCATAATACCTCTCCATCTTGGAGCATCTTATTGCCGATTGTTATCAATTTATGTTTTTTTATTATATGGAGTCCAAATAACGAGTATGCACGTGTCCCCGATTTGCCCCATTCGAAGATTTGTCCCCTGTGGTATTTTCTAAGATATACAAATCAGTAATAACTGCAAGGGGCACTAAGTAAATAATGAAACTTCATATTAAAATTTGGGTTATTTTATAGCACATTCATTGGTGATATGGGTATTGGCGTTTACACAATTAAAAACCAAATCTTCTTAAATGTCTTTCTATGTGATGAATAAGATATCACATGCATAATATTTTATCCCATTCTTGTTTCTTTCATTTATATGCAATTAAGTTATTAATCGAAGGAGCGATTAGATTATTACTCTGAATAAATTCTGATGCTGTTGTTTACTGGGTTTCATTCAGAGATCATTTTAAAAAAGTTACTATATAAAAACCCATTTTTGTCTGAAAGGGTTTTTTTTTCAGGAACCTTAAAGGTGCACGGTCCGATTGCTTCAATTTTTTAAAACTTTTTGAGATGTTGGTACCAAAATATTTGTCATATTTTTCTCCTACCTAACCCATGTAAAATTTCATGGCTAAGTTGTGTTCCGTTTTGGAGATAAATATGAAAATGTGTCTTAACTTATGGTAACCATAATTGATTTATACAGTAACGTATAGGCGGCTCTGAAATACAGAATTACCCATAAAATCAAAACGGTTTGACCAATTCAACTGAAATTCGAAGCTTTGTCCTCTTTAGTGGCCATCTTTCATTTGACATTGAAAACTAAATTTTAAAAAATCGAACCAAGCTCCTTTAAGTAAAATTTGATTTATTATGAACTTTCATTTTACTTTTAGATAACTTAGCAACAAATGCCAATTTACGGTTTCAGCTTATTTTTTTTGTCCTAAATGGTTAAAATACTTCTTCTTTTTTTGTCCTAAATGGTTAAAATACTCCTTTTTTATTTTAGAGCACTGAACGGTTTCACAAACTATGGGAATTTCAAACATTTAGAGACCACTTCTAAACTTGAAGTGTATTAACTGTCTTTATTTCAAACAAAGTAAAACAGGTTGTACAAAAAGCCGTAACATTTGAACGTGTCATGCATCAGAATATAACTTGGTGTCCAAATAGACGCACGGTATGTCTCCAAACTGGCTTAACTTGAAATGTCTTTTCCCAATACTTAAATTTAACTCTGCTTTAGAGACGTAAACATAAAAACGGTTAGCTCGAATGTATTCGCGTAAAGGCTGATTAATTAAAGTATAACACTTACCTTCTGATTAAGGATTAAGTAAACACAATGAATCGCGTTTTGACCATTTTTTCTTTAATAAATGGTGTGTGTTTTTAACGATAGAAAGATACTTTTCAAATTACAATGACGATATGGGAGGAAATAACGTCCAAGTTATTGCAATAAAATTGCGATGAAAAGTTACAGTTAAATTAAGACACATTTATGAAAACAACAGATGGAACTGAGTGGTCATTTGGGATATTTTGGTCAAAAGGCAGACCATACGTTAATTATGGTTTAATTACGTTGTATCTTTGCTATAAGGAATAAGCGCGCACATGCCTCTTATTGTGTTAGAAAAAGATAGCCGTGGTTTGAGAAATTTGATTATGTATTGAGTCATTTGTGGTCCAATTGAATACTATTATGAGATTCAAAACCAAGTCATTAGCTTATAGTCTAACATAATTAACATTAAAATAATCATAAAGTTACTGAGGAAGGCAATTTTGAGGTTTTTGGAACTTGCATGCATAAACTTCCAAAGATATACCACAGTAAGTTTCAACGAGTAAAAAGTGTTCAGAAACAACGCCGTCCGATAAAATATCTTCAATATCAATCAAAAGTGATGTCATATCGTCCAAAAGTCATTCGTTAAACCACAAATATTATTTTTGTCTCAATATTCTTTTTAAATCATCAACTATAACTCTTTAACAATCGATTTTATAAAAATCTATATAATTTTTATCAGATTTTAAGCGCGACAGGCGTAATCCAAGCATGAGCGGAAACCCAAACATGTCCGATTTGATGTTTTCTTTTATTCATCCATATTTTGAACTCATTACTTTTATAAATGTTTTCTTTGTCTTTTCTTCAGAAGAAAATGTGGCATGCGTTTTCACAATAGTTAATTTTTGTTTATGATTGAACTTGAATAGGCATGCGATGATGCGTCCCGAGATGCGGAAGTCACTTCCCTCAATAAATAATCGTACATCTTAATCAACTCTTCGGAGTGCTATGAATAGAAAAACATGGTTATAACCTGAAAATATAGGATTTTGATTTTTGTCACATTTTGGATAAAAATGAATATGCTAGGTAAAAAATGCATATCTATACGTCCTACTTGGCATGGATGGACTTTGACGGACCCAGAAGGATCATATGGACTTTTGTAATTGAATACTCCAGAATAAGAAAACCCCAACTCCAATAGCTCCCTTCTGTTAAGTTCTGTAAAATATAAATGCATACAAATCTCTGAAAATGCTTTCAAATCACTAAAAAAGCATTACCATGTCTATATCCCAATCATAGTGTCACATTTGACCTTGTAGTTGACTTTTTAGACCTAGTTAGATAATTTTTCTTGTGTATATATAATTGCAGAGGGGGGCTCATGGAGTTTGGGTTTTCTTGTTATGACTGTTTAAACACAGCAACTAAGTACTATAACAATTATCGAACAATGTCAAAAAAAGTCAACTACAAAGTCAAATGTGACACTATGATTAGATATTGACATGGAAATGCTATTTTAGTGATGTGAAAGGATTTTCAGAGATTTGTATGCATTCATATTTTATAAATATAATTAACAGAAGGGAGCTATTGGAGTTGGGATGTTCTTATTCTGGCGTATTCAATTGCTAACATCCAAATGTTGGACTATAAATTTTCAAGTGCAGATTTGAGAGGACGATATATATGCTTACTTTTGTTTGATCAATAACCTCGTTATAATTCAAAAATACATCATACCTCGTTCGTATCTAATTAGGACTATATGACCTTCTAAAACGCGCGGTTTTATTTCAATTAAGCAATACGTTTCATGAAAAATGGAATAAATCTTAAACAAACATCTTAAAATGCAAAACGTTCTTATATACTTTATGTATTACAAAATGCACCAAAAATCATGAAAGCGCACTTTTTTTATATAATTTTAATGGAATAATGATAAACATCACAGATTTAAGACAGATTGACAAGACTAGGACACGCGACCTGCGCAATGCATGATTGAGCCAAAATAATCATTTTGCGTCTGCATTGAACCATCATCGATGTTTGCTTTGGAAACACCTTTCAATCAACGTTTAAAAACGCCGTTTCTTGAAGATGCAATAAGATGATGTGCACGTGTATGATAAGATTTTAAAACCCTTAAAGAAACACATTTTGTCTAGGTACCCGTAAAATGCTTATTAAGACAATATGTCACAAAAGGAATTTCATGCCTGTGTTGATGAACTCAATTCTTTTTACATATTTTTTTCAATCCTCAGCAAAACAATAATGGAATACTTTCTGTTATGACAACGTGTGCTCACTCTATCTAAATTACCATTAAGCATGCGCTTTTACAGTTTGTACAGTTTGAAAAGTATTTCTCCGTTTATGTGTGAAGAAATTATTATTGTACTGTAGTAGATTGCAAATGCAGTTGAAAGTAAGTAACGACAGTAGATAGGGATTTTTAAAAAGGATGACTTCGCCTAAAGAAAGTGTCATAAGTAGTATAGATATTAATTAAAGACGGTATTATTTGCAGTAGAAAAGATCATCTTATCGCCAATATAACAAACAACTTTTATCAAAAAAATAAATGATAAATACAAAAACTTTATCAGCAGTAGATAATAATCAAAAAAAGTCTTATCAGTAGTAGATATCTAATAACTAAAATGTTGTAGATTATAAATAACAAAAGTGTTATCAGCAGTATATATAGCAAACAATTAAAATGATAGACATTCTTTTTAAGGAGCACAATATACAGACGTTTTAATTAAATCAATTTTGTGAGTGGGATGGGTGGTTACCAACCCCCCCCCCCTCCTCTAACGGATGATCGCAGATTGCACCAAAACGCAAAATAAAGCGACCCTGAGCATTTAAGTAATTGTTTTTACATCCTTTGCGGTCATTTTGATGAAACATAAATTGGGGATATCACCTAAGGTGGGGTTATGGTAGGTCGTCAAAGTGGGGGGGGGGGTAGTTGCCACCTCGAAAAAAATTAATCGCCATTTTGAAAAGTATCTGCATGATATGGACTTACCGGATTCCTTCATTTATTAGCAAAAAAAAAAAAAAAAACTGGCAAAAAAATCGGACATTTAGAACTATTATAACGATTTTTAATAGTACGGAAATAGTTTTGTTACATCATAATTACGTAACGCCTCGACCGATTTTCATGAACTATGGAAAGAGGAGACCATACCCTATATAGTACCAAACAATATTACTTTGGAGTCCTAAGTTCATTATCACAGGGGGTGGTACGGACCCAGTCAGGAAGACGTGTTACAAAAAAGAGGCAGGAAGACGAGAGTTAAAATCATTGGGTTTTTTTTGTTTTTTTTAATAGTTCGTAGTAGCCATACAGTCATTATTTTATGTGTTAACAGCCAAAACGTTATAGTGGTCAATTTGATTCAAAAATTACAACCGAATACTCTTAAAAGTACAATATTATTAGTTCTTCCTTAAAAATTGTCTTTAGAAGACTTCCAGTTATTATTTTATGTGGTCAATTCTGGTCAAAACTACTAGCTTCACCGTAGAATTAATAACAATATTATAGCATCCACACGTGGATTTCAGGTCTTAATGACATTTACACCAGACCACAATTCATTAGTCTGCAAAAATATCTCAAAAGTGATTGATCTGTTTTATTAAATGTTTACTTAACACCTCAGAGTCTTTGATTAAAATATTATTTTTTGCATGGATTGAAGAAATAAACTGAATAACTCAATTGTTAAACAAAATAAAAAATATAAATTATCTCAAAAAACAATGCGGTGGTATTAAAGTTTTATAACATCTAAAGAGGAATGTATAATGATTTTTGAGAAAGTAAATAATTGCTACATAAGCTATATAATACTTTGTTCATCGTATATACTATCTGTTGCTGGTAATACTATACCGTATATTTATTGTGTAATAGATAATGGCCGAGTATCATGTATTTCGTAGAAAATAAAACATGACTGAGACAAGATGTGGAATTGAAGCTATTGCGCCATTTTAAGAAAAAGACGAATGGAACCATTTAAGAAAAAGAAGAATGGAACATTGTCATTGAAATTGCACAAATTGGAAAAAAAACCAGAAAAATCTTGCATCTGACTCAGACGCACAGACGTTAATAGCACTCAGAAAATGTTACGCAATTCCGATGAATCGGCCCTAGCGTGAATTTAAAAAAAAAAGGCGGATATCAGTGACGTGCCCAAAGGAGGGGCTGAGGGACGTGCGCCAGTTGGATGAGTCAGTCGGGAGAAAAGGCCCATTCGGGGATCTGGACAATAAAAAGATAGAAAAACAAATTCGAGGATGACAAAAAATCAAAATAAAAGAGATAAAAAATAGTTTTAAATGATGTTAAAATCTTTGAAAAAAATTGTCTGTGCGCTTTATGAGACCTTTTTTTTTTTGCATGTCAGTTTTTAAAAAGCTACGTCAAAAACATTTGGTAGAATTTTATTTTTAGTCGTATGTTATTCGAGGGAAACTGGTGTTTGTTTCCCACTCAAAAACTCCTGGACATGCCACTGGTAGATATTGATTTCTCTTAAATGCAATTTTAATAGTAATTTTAACACCAATGAACTTGAGCTACTCAATTAACCCATCACTAGTAAAACCAATTAGTAACCTCAGCTTTGCGTTAATTAATTGATGTAAGACCAACGACAAAATCAGACAGTATAATTCAAATTAATGATGCCTTACAGTGCATACAAGGATTTTGAAAACACGGTTAACACCAATATTATAGCTTGTGATTTAACAGAACTACCGAGCCAATCTTTATAGAAGCAATTATTTATTATAGGAAACAGAAGACTTTTTTTGCAAACTGCAAATGAACTTTACGCTTTAGGACATTTACATGTAGGTATATTCAAAATTATTCCCGGATACAAAATCAAGGAGTTTATGAAGTATTTGAGGCGAAACTTGTTGATCTACTTATAAAAATCTTGTTTAATGTTGTAATCGAATATTATAACACCGCTTTCTCTTATTTATTTTTTTAATTGGAACAAAACACTTATAAATTTATATTAAACAAGTATAGACAAGGAGTATTCCACAATATAGGCTTACTGATCTAACTTCAGTAAAATTCTAAATTGATTTGTTTCTTACATTTTATTTATCCCTCTCAGAGAATAGAACTTTAGTTTCCTTTTTTTTTCTTTTTTGACTCGCGAAAAACAAACACGAAAATATGCAGTCATGAAGTGTCATATTCAATGTTTACTCCTATATATTCACACTAGGAATGACCCAAAATACATAAGATTATTCATGATAAAGAAACCCCCATAACCCAAGAAAAACGTTTCTAATAATGTTTTTACAATACATCATTTAGTTTGCATCATTTTCAGTCTATAAGTCCAGTGAGTGTCTCGCTAATGTGACGGTAAGTGAAGTCATTTTTGCAGCACGTGCCAGAGTTCCATTTTCCGTGGTTCGTAAAAAGACCGTATAGCTTCTGCCTGTAGGTGATTTTGTTGCTGGCAACTTATTGAAAACATTATCTTTATCGATCAAGATTTTTGTCTTATGTGGATGAGGTAAAGAAGTACAAATGTTGATTTATTGATTACAACATTTTAACATAACATAACATAACAAACAAAATTTATAACGCGCCAATTCCAAAAAAGATCATAGCGCAAGAAAAAAGCATGAAAATTACTGTGATGGAAAAAGAAATGTGCCCCCCAGTTGGATGAGTCCGTCGGGAGAAAAGGCCCATTCGGGGATCTTGACAATAAAAAGATAGAAAAATAAATTTGAGGATAAAAAAAATCAAAAGAAGAGAGAGAAAAAATAGGTTGAAATAATGTTAAAATCTTTGAAAATATTTGTCCGTGTGCTTGTGAGACCATTTTTTTTTGCTTGTCAGTTTTTAAAAGCTACATCAAAAACATGTGGGTGTATTTTTTTTTTAAATTTTTAGTCGTATGTCATTCGGGGGAAACTGATGTTTGTGCCCCACCACTCAAAAAATCCTGGGCACGCCACTGGCGGATATTGGTTTCTCTTAAATGCAATTTTAATAGTAATTTTAACACCAATGATGGAAAAAGAAATGTTTTCAAGACCTTTTTGAAAAAGTCAATAGAATGGCTTTCACGAATATGGCGATGCAGCTTATTCCATAGCGAAGGCCCTGCAGTAGCAAACGCTTTGTCACCAATACACTTTTTGGTTGATGGTATTTCGAGGAGTGTTGAATCTAATAGTGCAGCGGCGAGCGTCACGTGACCTGCTCAGCCTATTGTGTTATTCTATTCATTAAACAGAAATCGGTGGTCCGGAAAGTTTTGGTTTTGATATTTTTGAACATGGATTCTGATAAAATAATATCTGAAGCATCTGGATTTCCTTTTTGCAAGCTTTTCATTGACGGGTTTGGAAATTATGGGTTAATTAACATGAAATTTGCATAATTTTTAACCAAAAACGGCAAAAGAAAGATTTCACTGTAACCTAAAAACTAAATTAGGTATAATTTTGATTTCTTTCGAAGATTCAAGGTTAAGATCTATATTTTTGATATTTTATTGTAACAACTTGATCATACGATTGATTTATATGAAATTTTCATAAAATTGTGCCAAATTTGTAAAAATTATAGACAATTCCATTTGTTTTCTATGACCAACGCTTCGTTGCTGGTTCTTTGAAGGAAAAATTACTCTAAATCTATTGTCATGTATGTTCTCTTAACATGTGCCAAATATTTTTCATTTGGCTTTCATAGTTTAAAAAATATAGCAATTTAAAAATGGAGTGCAAAATCCTAAAACTCGCGATATGCAACAAGGTAGTCATGTCTACTCATTATACATGTACTACTGAGCCCTGTACTGAACCTACTTGTAGGCTATAGTTGGTAGGCTACACAGATTCATGATAATCCGCTATGGAATTTGTTCAATACTTTATAAAAACATTCGGAAAATATAATCAAAACTGTCAAGAACTTGGAAAATTGTGTAAAACGGAAAAATCATAATAATTCGATACCTATTTGAAAAATGCCGCTCTCATCGAATTTCAAAATCGGGCCGATGGAAACGAAGCAGTCTCCGTCTCATAAATACAAACATAATGCGTACGTTGCACGAACAGTAAAGGTTAAAATGTGAGAGCCGGGGGGGGGGGAATCATTTTTTTCATTTGAGCAAAAAACAGCCGGAGGAGTGGACATTCACTCGCTGAGCAGTGGTGTAGCAAGGGGTATAAGTATCTACAGTATATTGTTGCAAGTTAAAGCTATAATGATCGGATTCACAAAATATTGCATGAAACTTAAAAAGGCGCAATTGACAATTTACATATAGGGGAACGTGGGGTAATCCCGAACGCGGGGTAACCCCGAACACCGTGATTACAGAAAAACGTGAGAGGGGGAGATTTTGTAACTACCATATGGTGTTAGCTATAAGTGGACTGAATCCAAACATAAAGTAACCGAGAAAAAAATCTCGTATATTCTCGCGAGAATTGCAAAAAACGATTTTTCGCGAAAATTGATATAAAACCTTGATATTTGTGCTAAAAATGGCAAGTTATTTTGACTAAAAATGTGCGGGACAGCCTGGGGACTGTAAAAGTATAGTAAAATATCGTCCCGATATTTTGATATTTGTCCCGCCAGCGTCCCGAATTTTAGAGCCAAGGGGGTCCCCTCTCCCCTACTTCGTACGGCCCTTCTACCTACAAATGAACCACGCTTATTCTGAAGAAATACAACAAAAATTACGTGTGCTCATGATCAGAAGTGCTAAACCTAGAGTCCATCAAATAGAAGTATTGTACCGTAAACTTGGGAAACATTGGTA
>JXSR01S034335.1:107847-120627 GCA_000969725.1 Ophiothrix spiculata
GTAGCAAGAACATTCGATTTTGGCTCATATATTAAGGATTATAGTTCAAGTAAAACATCGAGTAAACACTATAGACGTTTAGTTTTTTTAACTTTTTCAAAGGGAACTGTGAGTGCAAAGGTCTTTACAAACGGGTTTCGTGTTTTTAATGCAAACTATCCATTAGTTGTTTCAAATAAATATTTTCCACTGTATTTCTATCACTGATATCTATTATTTTGTATTATCATGATAATCATTGATTATATAATTTGCTGCCGTCCGTCACGTTTCTACATGTTACACCAAATCGGACACTTGACTTCACCGATGATACATCCAGATGTTTTGGGGAAAATCACCTTAAAGTCAATAAGACTCAATCTGGGATTTAAATTAAGAAAAATCTTCACCTCTGACAAGTGTCTTTGGATGAACACTGTTCTTGTAAATATTGATAAAGTGAGATTTACAATGCATGTAAACATGTATGAGCTTGCATGGCTATCTGTGGAAGATAAGAAATGACTTTATTTTCATGTGATTATGAAGTTGTAAATCACACTGACATAATGTGGCATCGCATCAATTGAGATTTCAGAGTTGGTAAGACCTAAATATGTTTAACTAATTATGCTAAAGGGTCGAGCATGTCCTTAATTGTTGATATCTTCTGAACATTATGTATAGCACCACCTTTCAAGAAGTTGTAAATCATACTGGGATATAATTTAATAATTTCAGAGTTGATAAATCATGTGAAATGGGCAAGTGAGAAATTCGCCTATTATAATTTGCATTGAAAACATCAATGCTCCTCAAATCTTTAAATTATAGTCACTTGTTTGTCATAGACATAATATACCTTTTATGATAGAGCATCAATTATTTTCTCATTTCTGCATGATTCTTTCAAACCAAGAGAAAGTAAATTACATGTAATCTCGAGTGCACTTACTACTTTCTTACCGTACGTGATAGCTAATCCCTTTAAAGTTTTCTCCCGATTGTTATCAGGTACAATCTTTGTCCTTTTTATGTCACAAATTTGTTATCAGTTAATAATGTTAATTGGTATGACAGGTCTTATTGGTGGAATCTTTGTTTAATGTTCTATTCTAATTTAAAGTTTAATAATAAAGTCATTGAAAGATATTTCATTATGATTTCTTCATGAAAGATGGTTGATGTATTTTCTTATTTTTCAATGTGGTAGTAATATTGACAAAAGGTACCCCAATATTTGTTCGTTTTGTAAGTTTAAAAAATTGAATCTTATTAAATTGTCAAAAGTTGACATTACAAAAGAGGGAACATCTCATAATGAAACTTTGTAAAATGAAATACATCTTACATTTGTTTAGACATATTTTGATTTCAACTTTTCAGATAAAAAGGTTTCATATCTAAAAATATGTTAACAACTAAGTTCACGGTTATATTGATTTTTGCGGTTATATTGATTTTTGCAAAACTAGATTGTTTAATTTTTTTGTTCTTGAATTCCTATGTTTTAGTGACTTTCCATACGCTCGATGCCAAAGATCGCAACCATATTTTGCATGGAGGATTTATTTATAGGTAAAATTGGCAAAATGCTAGTTTTTCCGATCGTTGATTTAAATACACATGTTCAATATAAAGTAATTTATTTGCAAAGTACCAGTTAAAATTGTCAGTTATCACGCTTTATCAAAAAGACACTGTAACAATTACTGACAACAGATGCTTTATAATAGTATCATTACCGTAACCAAATACCGACTAAATAGATTTTCGCAACAAAGTAACAATTATATTCATTTGATGACAACTAAAGACCTATCAATAAACATTTTTAGAGATTTTCTTCCACCAATAACCCCTCAAGTAGTCGTGTACTTTTGAAAAAACTCTTATAAAAAAGACCTGGATGAATTACAAACCCGCCACGCCTGCTTAATTTCGAAACACAAATGTTACATATATCATTGTTATATCATTGCCCGTTTTACAATACGGACTTGAACACTAAAGAATACAGATTTGAATTGTATATTGTCCCGCTTTGGATTTATTATATATGTTTGTCCCTTATAGGTCTTTAACAGATGATTTATTAAGAATTTTTACAAAGTCTCTGGGCGACAATTTCTTTTATTGCTCTGTATTTTCGGGTATATTTGTATAGCTGAGTGGTAATCAGTTTTGTACTTGTCTATTCTCTAATCTTTGAGGCAATTGGGTTGCGTTCAGTATCATATGATTTGAATGGTATAAAACCCAGAAAAACACCCTGAGTCAAAAAGATTATAAATAAAGATACAGGTTTTGAATTGTCCCTAAGTAGATACATTTATCGTTTAAAAGTCGGCCATAGCCGTGAACCTGACATTGATCTTCGCAATGATTAATTCATTAGATTTTGAAAATCTTTTTCGACTTGATAATAAAATCATGAAAGAAAAAAGTAGTCCTTATGTGGGAATATGGGATTTTGAAAACAATAACAGTTTCTTTTATCAACATAGTATACCCAATATTGAAGTTAAGCCTATCAGACATAAGGTATCCATCTCCTGCAAATCGTTGCATAATATTTGAATGTGATGTGTGTTTCTTATTTAATTTGTCCCTTACCCTTGATCTTCTGTCTTCTACCGTTCCACCTTCATTCCTTCCTTTCTCTCCTCTTTGCGAGGTCAACTTCAGTCTGTCCATAATCACTATAAAATAGGTCAAGCAATACATTTTTAACTAACAGAGAGCTGGAGTTCGTTAAAAATTTCACTCCTCTTTCACGTCTTTTGCAAACTTCTTTTTGATAGGTCTAATAAATTTTAACAAAACAAAACAAATAAATTACCGTATAATGACAACTATTGAACCGATATATTAATGAATTTTCGCAATATGTCAGATTTCCATATCTTATTTGATAAGTCTCTACTGATCTTTTAAACACAAAAAAGAAATGTTTTTTGTTGAATATTGAAAGAAAAATAGAGCAAATATAACCTCTGGGTTCAACGTGTTTGTTTGAATATAAAATACAACCGTTCAAGAGTTCTTTAATAGATCTTATTTCGACACCACCATCAAAAATAATTTAAAATACTATTCTTCGTAGCATAATTAAACCAAACATGGCAATAAATGATTTTTATCAAAAGAAACCTGATAAACCTGACATTATAAATCAGATTTCATTAGAATCATTAATTTTTCTCATATTTCTTGTATTTTTCAATCCATCGAAGCGTCTTCACTTATAAAACCTCACCTTATGTTCCCGGGAGCCTTTGAAATGAATTTGATCATGAAAAATGACAACTTCCTTCAAGAAAAATATTCAGTTTTTAAATCTCACGATGTTGTCAAAAAGGTCGCACGTGCCCATTCTAAAAATTCACAAAAGTTGCGTTCCGCCACAAGGGAACAATGTGTTCCAAGTCTAGAGTAATAGCATTATGAGAATTATACCATTATAAAACTTGTATTTTGATAGGATTTAATCACTGATTGCGCCAAAACATGTGTCGATTTGATATTTGATTTAAAATGAATAAATAAAATTTAATCCCACCAGCATGAAACTTTGTCTGTCATAAAACACCGCCGCAAAGTGCTCGTTGCGACGCAGTGTAAAACCATTTCGTATAATGCAATCGTATTTAGTAACATAAAAGACTTACGAACAAAACGTGAAAACGATATTGGATTTATGTGTTACTATAGCTGTGCGTTGTCATGAAAATGATTTTGATATAATCTTCTCTGTCGATATTTGTTTAAATGCCTTATGTTTCAGAATTTAAAGTCATGGAAACTAGGCCGGCTTTGGTATCTTTTTAATTTTAAGTTTATTTATCTTTTATTGCCTTATATACCAGACTTTGGTTTTTAATGCATTTTTAAAATTATATTTTTGGTCTAAAATTGATTCACACTGTTTGCGAAGGTATTTCTGCTGATCATAACAGACTTGGTTGGATAAAGCATTTGATACAATGGATCAATGAGGTAATTTCATTCTCTTTAGCCAAATTAATATTGTTGGACTATACATTTTCGGTCTGAACGTTGTTTCCTACTGTGACAACCGAATATGTTAATGATGGGCTTCGTGCTAAGGGCACAATGTATACAACTTGCAAATTTTCACAGCGCCAACTGCGGCCAAACATTGTCGTTGAAAGTTAACCGCAGCATGACTGATGGTGACCTTCACCAAAACAACACCCATTATTAGAAAGTTAAGGAGTCTGAATATATTACCGGGTTAGTGGTGTCTCGGGGTGTAACAGAGCGGAACAAATAAGTTGAATTAAATCACATCATAGATTAGAGAAATATGTATAATCAGCCCGATTATCCTTGATTAATGTGTGGCAAAAATTATCACCCAGATTGTTTGGAACCAGTGACTCAAAGCATCCTTCACAACGAGTGATTTGCACAAAAGTCATGTCACTTCCGCAGCTCATTATTCACAGTGATTACTATTTTAAGTAGGCCTACAACTGCTAGTATTTATCATAAAATCAATCATGTAGATATTGAAATTGTCATACACACATGATGTGTGCGATCGACATACATGTGCCAGCATGAAACCTATTTCACATAGATGACAATGTAAAACGGTTTCAAGTTAGCACATAATTCGAAATCGCACACAACACCGTACTCGGGTTCATTTTGCGGGTGCACAAAAATGAGTGATAATTTCATTGTCTAAATTTTTGGTATCCATATCAAAATATCTACCATACTCAAAGGCTGTTAGACAACTAGTTGACTTGAAATCTTTTGATCCACAAATAGGAGAAAAAACGGTTTGTTTTCATACTTTTCATGAAACAATCTCTTTAATCTTTCACAAACATAAAACGGTAGCAATAACGTGAAAAAAAATTAGTTTACTAACCAGCCCTATATGTCTCCTACAAACCTTTGTCTTTAGATTAATCTTTATTGTTAGTAATTAGACGCAGTACATGCACCCGTAAAAGTGGTAAAATGAAGAAAAATTGCCATAGAAAAGTATACAGATAAGCTAACCTCTCGCCAGCTAGGGAGTCAAGTTGGTCACCGACAACGCAACTGGAGATTGATCAATCAACGAAGCGAATTAGTTCAGCATGTGGCGCTGTGTTCAGTTGTATGGTGTTTATACATAATGAAAAAGATGTGAGGGCTTCGTGTAGAATAAACGGTGAACTCTTTTAAAAAACACCTACTAGAAACAATTGTAGTCTAAATACCTTAACCATGGTACATAATCTTGTATATAGTTGTCAGTAATTCACACAAAAAGGACCACTTCTGTAGGGAAATCTGAAAATAAATGAAATCAATAAAATTTAATTTGAAATAAAATTCATGACAGATAACAATAACCCAGATATCATATTTCTTCATTCCTCTCAAATTTGTCAACAAAAGTTAAGATATACTAGATAATCATTTGATACAAAAATGTGAAAAAGAAACAGATTTTTAAATTGCGATGATTTTGAAGCCTTCTGTTTTCCCCTGAGTTTTGATTACCAGATGGTCAGTAGAAGTGACCGATCAACACACAACTCTTAGTTCTCTATGAATTGTTTTAGATGTTTTTTGTAAATACTCTAGTGATGATACATGGCTGGTCCCCTCTGAGTCGATGGCGCGTGTCGTTGCCGGGTAATCTAGACTTGATTTGAAACTAAAAAGGTTTGGTGGCTGAATTTTAAAGCGTATTTAATAGGTCAGTGTAAAGCAAAATGCATGTTTGATACAATCGTGTGGATTCTGATTTGATTGGACGTATGTCACATTTCGTAGAACATAATGAGCATCTATTTTAGAAACATTGTTAAACATGGTGTCATTAATCCTCATCGTGCTCATTCGTTCAGGAGTTGTTCAGGGGTTGTTATTAACTGGACAACATGCGGTCGATATTTTTGCTACTGTAACAATTTTTGCCCGGGAATTTTTAACAAAGAGAGTTGGAATCTGTAGCCAACGTGGTCAATGTCCGAAGCAAATGTATCCGATAAATTACACTGTTTTGGACAACTGTTACCATTTCATTTGTCGTGTTTAGTTTGAACATACTTTAATTATTGCAAAACATTAGGGATGTCATTCGCACGTAGTACCTGTTGACTTGCTCCTTCGGACGACAATGCACATCATCTCCGGATCAAAATCAAAAGTTGACTGTTATAACCATAACTTACCACCTTCGATAACTTCCGGGGTTTACAAGTGTATCTCCAGAATCGCTCCACTGTACTTACAAGATCTTATGACGCTCCCGATGATGTTGAAAGCAGGCGCAGATTACACTCTTAATATATAATAATAACAAAAATCGTGTGTGTTCACTATGTACATTTTGTTTTATAATGATAAACTATTTGTCATGCGCTAAAATTAACAAATACGCATTTCTTAACTCCTAATTTCCGCTGTTATAAAACACAATTTGCATAATAATTATATTCACAAGTTCTAAAGATAATCTTTCACTCTGAACAAAAATGCTGAAAGGGTGTTTTAATGATAAAAACACCAATTTTCGTTTCGTATATTAGAGAAGACTAAAAAAAGGTTACATTTTGAAAGCATATATGTTCATATGATTGAATAATTATCCTTTTATCATATTAGACCAAAAACTACTATTTTCTAATGAAGAGTCAAATGGCATCTGTGTTTTTTTTTCTTGAAAAAGTTACTCGAACACCATTTTAGCAATGACCACTTCAATAAGTTTCTAACTGATGAATCTGCCATCCAATTCTAAGCGAGAGGAGAAATAAGCAAGTTAATGGTTTCATAAATGGTTGCGATTTGTGGTTTAAGTGCTTTTAAAAATGTCCAGTGCAACATGCCCCGACCACTGGCCACCTCTATTATGTTGTAAAGATTCAAAAAGGATACTATTTTAAGGAGCGCGTTCGGTGTAATTTGACAACCAGATGTTGGGGAAAATAAGTAGCCATCAAACAGCGAACAATGTAAATCTGAAATAAAGTCTTAAAGAAATCCCACTTTGTGTTAAATGATGAATATAAAAGCCATATATTTGTTGGGAAAATCCAAATAAATACCACTTTAAGTGCCGTGCTCATAAACATTGGTAAACAGACGCACATGGGCAATGGTAAATCACATTAAAAAGTACGCATACTCTTCTAACTCCAAGTAACAGTTCCATCAGGTGATACGTACGTAGTCAGTTGCTTGATTTTGCGATGATGGTTCAAGGTATCAAAAGCCTTATCTTTGTTGAGAAAATCTAAATAAATACCATTTTAAGTGCCGTGCTTACAAAGATTGATAAGCAGATGTAAAGTGATCATAAGAACTCACTTATACACTGCTCCCTTATGAATTTCATCAGCAGGTCGTACGTACTCTGTCTAGCTATATTTTGCAATGATGATCAACGAAAGCATCATTGCAAAATCAAGATAGAGCAACGTACGACCTGCACTCCCGGCCTGCACTGTAATGATGATGATCCATGGTATCAAAACCCTTATTTCTTCAAGAAACCACTACGTAGTGTTTGCTGAGAAAGCAGGCATACAAACTTTGTTTGAGCACTCATTTGTTTACTTTTCAGCCCGATACATCCTATTCACAATTCTAATTGAGTTATCTAAAGCTACGGTCACAATGATCGTACGCGATCAAAAGACTCGTACGACTCCTTTAAGAATGAAGCTCGTACGACGTTCGCACGGTGTTCGCAAGAATATGTTTTTTTTTTACATATATCTGACAAATGTTTAATTGTTATGAAATTTCTTTTCTGGGCAATGTTAATAGAAGTATTTCCCCTTGACGAAAATGAGTTTTGTTTTTAAAACAGATTAAAAAATACCCTTACGACAGGTCGCAAACGCCTTACAAACAAGCTGCGATCAGTTGTTTTGACCGATTCGTACGAACGACCCAAGAACGTTGTACGATCAAAAACAGTTCTTAAGCTCGCAGACTGGTTATTTGTCACGTTCAATATCTTGATACGAGTGCCTTGCGAATACCTGCATACGATTGCCGCACGACGTTCGTACGGCGTTCGTACGACTGTCGTACGAACATCGTAAGAGCTTTGCCATTGTAATTCCTATTCAAATGAATGCTTTTTAATGTGGAAGTTGACAGAGACGTGCTAATCATCTCTCTGGGATTATCATATAGTAATCACATTTGCATTATATGTTGATATTGACATGGTCGGTGAACATACCAATGGCTCGTAGGAGCCATTGGTATGCTGTTCTCAAACATTACTGGCCATTGATTATGTCAACAAGGATAGGGACTGCGACTGATTTTTGTTTCAGGGGGTTGAATACCGTACTCTTACCGTACTAGAAGTTGAAAGTATTGAGTGCGAGTATGCTTTGCGATAGTGGCACCATGGAGAATTTGAATATGATTTGTTGTAATGACGGTATTTTGTGCCGTAAAATTACTTTTACCCTACTCTTTTCTCTTTCTGTAATTCTACACCTTCTCTTAATACCCTTTCTTTATTTGTTTTTTCTC
This sequence comes from Ophiothrix spiculata, assembly GCA_000969725.1. Classification (NCBI taxonomy): domain Eukaryota; kingdom Metazoa; phylum Echinodermata; class Ophiuroidea; order Amphilepidida; family Ophiotrichidae; genus Ophiothrix; species Ophiothrix spiculata. The sequence continues at coordinate 116,362 of JXSR01S034335.1, forward strand.
TATTTCGTGTTGTATCACCCTTTTCACGCTTTATTCTTGTACTTTATTGACAAAATTGTCACAAGTCTATCGCACGAACACAGTCAGAAATGTGTGCGACCTTGCGAGCTGATTATGTGTAAACACTCTTTCGTAAGACCACCGCAAGACGCTCGTACGAATGTTTACGAAGTGGTCAAATAAACATTGTTAATCGGTCGTACGACCGCCGTACGACCTATTGTGACCACAGCTTAAGATTTCAATTTTAAACACGTTTTCTTGAAATGTTTGTTAATAAAACCTATTGTTAGAAAATGACCATGAATCTAGCCCCTTGCGATTGGGACTAGCACGATTTGAAAGAAAAGAAATAATGGTGACTAAACTCTCTCACGAAAAATATATTACCTATAATACCGGGTACATAAAGGATCTTTGAAGTAAAAGTTACTGGTAAAAAAGGAACATAGAATGGAGTTAATAGTTGCGCACGTGCCGTATTGGTCATCAGCCTCGGGAAAAAACCTGTCCATGGCATAATCATATGGACGTCCAGAAAGTTTTGCGTTTTAAGACAGGTCAATGTCCAGATTGAAGCTTTCGTGATTTTTTGGGTATGCTTTATTCCCAGTAATTAATATAAAATAACATCGTATCCGGCAAAAACCTGTCCATGGCATAATCATATGGACGTCCAGAAAGTTTTGCGTTTTAAGACAGGTCAATGTCCAGATTGAAGCTTTTTGTGATTTTTTGGTATGACTTTATATCCAGTAATTAATATAAAATAAACATCGTATCCAGCAAAATTGGAGGAATCCAGGGGTTTATATTGTTTAAATAATGATATTGCCCCAGATTATTTTTGAATTAAATTAAATTGAAAAGAACAGATTTATTTTACTTTAATTGTTCTTTGTTAAATACACTAATAAAGTTAGATAACAATTGAAAGAAAATCATTGGATAATCGTGTGGATTTAATCATAATAATTAACAAGTAAGAATTATCTAGGTTACTTTTGGATTACAGTCAAAGTAAACCTCTGCTAAAGGGGAAAATATGCAACTTAGATTTTACAAAAGTGAATATAAGAGCTTTAGCCCATAGCTATCAATTGTACACATGGTTTTAAGGATATAAATTGTTACGTCAAAGAGCATTTTCTGCCAGAAACATTTTGAACTGCCCACTTTTCATAAAATCTATACCCGTAAACTACGGCTTACATATGGAGATCTTTAAGTGCCTACCAAAATATGCTTCACCGAGTGATTAAAATATTTTTGATAACAAACACATCCCGATGACAGCTGAATGTTGTCAAATTAAGACATTATAAATGTGACACTTGGTTGTCTATGACAATAGATGTCACATTAAAATAACATTAGGTTACCATGGCGACGAAAATGGAACTATGTAACAAGATATTTTATAAAGAGGGCATATAAAAGTTATTTTTAACATCATTTTGTTTAATTATTGTATTTCATTTAATGTCTTTGTTCATGTTTAGAGCTCTTTATTTCCATACGTAGAACCCAATAGATATTAGTTTCCATGAATAGCTCAAGTCAACTTTTATCGCCTAAGTTAAAATCATGCAGAGATGAAATTGAAATAATAAAAAGACATTCGATATTACTACGATCAATTGAATTATCAACAGACACAATATATAAGAGTGTACAGTTTCTATTTTCAGAAAACCCTAACGATGTTTATTGCACCTCTAAGAAGATGTCTAATACATCGCTCTTATAAATCCAGGACTTAAAAATGTATTTTTGAATATTAAAACCAGGTATTTATGTAAAGAAGTTAAGACCTACAGAAGATAACGTAACTCATGTGTATATAGTAACTATTCTATTCTATATTTCTTCTTTGATTTTTCACACAACATTATTTTCTCAACGATACTCCTTATTTTCTGACTAATATTTAGTTTTTTACTCCTTGATGTTAAAATTGACATAAGTTTTTGGAACTTGTTTTTGGATATAAATATATATTTCATCAACACTGAGAGATGCACACTGTTGTATATTGCACCAAAATACATCTTAATGGTTAATCATAACAATAAATGACCACCATGCAGTATTCTTAATAAAGGGAAATGGAATCGAAGATATTTGGTTTATGATTTCCAGCTTGCGTACTCGGCCTCACGGCTGTATGGTATCTATGGAATACAAAGACAGCCTATTTCTTTTCAATTATGAGATTAACAAAGGTAGATATGTCAAAATGTTATTTACTACTGCAAAAAAGAGTCCGTTACTTCTGTTCAAATTTAGTGTGAAACCCAAGCTCTAGACATGCTAAACATATCGAATCCGCACTCGCTGGTCACGGTCTTTGTATCACATGGTTACAATAACCCGTGAGGCAAAGTGCGCAAGCAAGCAATCTTAAACGAAATATCTTCGATTCCATTTCCCCTTAAGGATACTGCATGGTGGTCATTTATTGTTATGATTTACCATTGAGATGTTAAGTTGGTGTAATATACAACAAAGTGCTCCACATCTTGCATTATTTGGATAAACTTTACGACACATCTTGATTTTGAAAATGGAGAGGTTAAGTTTTGCGAGTTTGTTCGTTTATTTACCATATGTTTTTTGGTCTTGATTACCCGATGATGGAAGGTTTCTTGAGACAAACGCGGAATACATGTGTTTACATTGGTTAAGAACATTTTAAAGTCATTTTCTTCAGTAGCCTAAACCTGGTCGGTCTGTGGATAAGTGAAATTAAATCCTCTTTAAATGAACACCTTGGGTGTAAATGTGTTTAATACTACCTTTATTTCAACATAAAGTTTCGATTAGTGTTCTTCTTAGGAAGATAATTTCGTAAAAATTTCCAAATTTACACTGTCTCAATTTTTAAAACAGTTACACTGGATCCCGGGCACCGTATTAAAGTTGCAAAAATTTAAAGTTGACACAATCTTACCTCAAATGAAATTCCCTACTGATTCAACTCACTTTAATACTCCTCATTTATCCACAGAAAAAAAAAACCTGGTAATTTGTGGTCTTGATTCTGGCGTGCATAGTGGTTGGTCGTCAGTGATGCGTTGTGTAGGTTATTAATTTCGCCTGTGCTTCCATGGCGCTGTGACGATTTGTAATGGTGACGAGTCGATACAGTTCTTGACTTGTCAGAGTGGAGTTTAGATGTAGAAGAGTTTTCTCTTCTCTATGCCTGTAAGTGCATTGTCGAACACAGGAATACAGGAAATAGCATCCGGAATATTTGTTTGAATTTTTTTCTTAATCGTTATTGACTTTACTGACATTTTTTCGATATGGATAAAATTAAAGGTAAGACCATGGGCACGTATTGTCGCGCAGTTGACTTCAACTGAATAAAATGTATTGACGTTAATTCAGCGACTAATTCAGACGCTAAGCTTTCGGTAATAAGAACTATCTTCAGTATATAAAGTTAATGAAAGTATCCATGGAAACCTGCAATGCGATAAACCGTCAGGAAAAATGTTCAGGATTGTCCGTGCAGTGTGGTGCTTAATATTTAACCGTAGTCTAATTTTTATGATAATATGGTTTTCTAGCCATAGGACTGCGTTTAACTCTGTTAGGCAAAAGTATATACATGATAAAGCACATGATGAGTGACAAGTATATATAACAATGTTTGACATGTTTTAAAAAATTGATAATCCATTTTTTAAAGACCGATAAGTTAAATTAATGTTGCATTCTCATTTCTCTTGTTTGAACTCTTTACAGAAATGCCGACTCCTCCTCAAGTTACTCTCTGTCCATCATCGTTACCAGGTGCTTCCGTTGGTGTATTTTCCGCAGATTGGATCAAAGAAGGGACAGAGATGGGCCCGTTCACTGGGAAAGTGGTTCGACTCCAAGACATTGCCAAAGACATGGATAATATATTTATGTGGGAGGTAAGTGGGTGTTTCAATTTTGCTGGGGACTTTTTCTCCTTACTTTGTTCCTTTAGCCTATTTACTTGGACATAGTCCGAGCCTATGATTTCGACAATAGATTTATTTTTAACGACGAGAGTAAGAAAGTATATCTGTAGCAGAGACTGTTAAAGCATTTAGTTCAAGTTTATCTGCTTTCGGTACTATTCATGTCACTCACTTAAATTTGTAGAAAAGGGTTTTTAAAAGATTTTTGAGAGATACGAAAGAAGATCATCATGTTCCTGGTTAAAGGTTTAACAATTGTTAAATTGTTAGAAGATCGAAAGAAGATCATCATGTTCCTGGTTAAAGGTTT
>JXSR01S034335.1:120677-154831 GCA_000969725.1 Ophiothrix spiculata
ATCATCATGTTCCTGGTTAAAGGTTTAACAATTGTTAAATTGTTAGAAGATCGAAAGAAGATCATCATGTTCCTGGTTAAAGGTTTAACAATTGTAAGTCTCTGATACAGAATCCATGATTTGTATCGTCAAAGCAAAGATCTTCAATACCTTGAAGATCTTTGGTCAAAGGCAGAAGCGCTGACGTGGGGTTATATATTCTTTAAATTCAATTAAGGGGTTTTCTATCAACAGTGTTCGTTGATCATGTCAATACTTCGTTTGTAAGTCGTGCTACAATAACTCTTAAGAATTTGTTGGGCAATGTAAAAAAAAAGTGTATAACAAATTATAGGACCCTGTGGAATTCTGTTTACACAGTCCAATATATCATTATTTGGCTTATAACAACTTAGGTATGTTATTTCCTGATATTTCAGGTTTTTGATGACCACAGAAGATTATCACATTTTGTTGATGCATCCGATGAATCACAAAGAACATGGATGTGTTATGTGAACTGCGCCCGCAACGATCAAGAACAGAACCTTGAAGTCTTTCAAATGGGATCCGACATTTTCTATAGAGCACTCAAGGTAGGCCTTTCATATCTTATCATTTTTTATGATTGTAAATATGTTTTGCCATTTTTAATAGGTTAAATAATAAATTTGCAAAGCAAAATTTTCTATTAACGAAAACAAATCTTTACAACTTTCTATAACAGTACATGTACATTAAGAGGATTATTGGGTTTTTTTTCGGAACGCCATCTTAAATCGATAGAATCTATTTTTCTTTTTTTCTTTTCCGGATTGTGACCGTGTTGAAGCTTTAGTAATTGGAGTAGAAATACGTTCTACAGTATACCCTAGAATGATTTAAGATTTCGTCCTACATTTTAAAGTAATAATTTTCAACACTTCATAATATCAACATCTATTAGTAATTACAGTTAAAATCTCGATAGTTAATAGCTTTCAATGTTACTTTTCACTTTGCAGACGATACCACCCGACCAAGAGTTGTTAGTGTATTATGGCAGCACTTATGAAATGTTTCTTGGTATACCAGTCGCATTAGCTACAAGACATAGTCTTTGCAGACGATACCACCCGACCAAGAGTTGTTAGTGTATTATGGCAGCACTTATGAAATGTTTCTTGGTATACCAGTCGCATTAGCTACAAGACATAGTTTACCAAAATTGATAGAATCAAAGAATAAGCAATCAGGTACGTGTGATGCTCAAGGATCACGTCAATAGAGGCAATATTTATATGTTGGGTTTTCGACAAACATTTTTTTTCATACCTGATATAAAATTGACGTCTGATTGCTAGAATATCGACGTTGAAGACTTGCAAAGGTGTAAAAGTTTTGGGCAAATTTGGTTCTTTTTTTATGAAAGAAATATCTGTGCAAAAATAATAATATGACAATCTTAGCGTAGAATAGTCCCATGTCCATAGAAACAAGGAGTACACATACAACTTTTCGTATTCGCAGTCGACAAATAAAAACATCTTTTATCCTCGTCTTTTAACAGGTAACTTATCTCCTGAAAGACTAAATGGCCATCGAGAGTCGCCCAACACTACTTGCAATACTACAACACCCAGTACAAATTCTTCACCAAACCGGCTCAACTGTACAGTCTGCAGACGTGGGTTCAATTCCCGGAGTAATCTTCGCTCACACATGCGTATACATACTTTGGAAAAACCTTTCGTCTGCAAGTTTTGTCATCGTCGATTCAGTCAATCATCGACTCTTAGAAACCATGTTAGACTACATACGGGTAAGTACGGACACGATATTCTTATTAGCACTGCTTGTTAATTGGCCAACAATTTTTCCCACAAGCGAATTTGACCAATCACGGACGTTGTAAGAGAAAAAGGACAAAAATATCTTAATTGGCTACATCATGAATATGCTCTGCAGTTATACATAATTCGGTCATGATTGCTGTTTCTGTGAAACCCAGCACAATCTCACTGAACATAAGTTTTCTCAGTGCAACATGATAGAGCGCGGACTGTCTCTCAATTGGTAGCACGAAACAATGATACATCTTGTCGCTTTTAAATCATCAAATTAATAACATGATATTCATGGATGTACCTAGACTTGAGAAGCAAAAGTGGGTCAGTTATTGTCGGGTTATAGTAGATTATGATTTGTTAGCCGTGGTTAGATAATAATAGCCTTTCTAAGATAAGATATTCTATTAAGACCGTCACTTTCCACAATTTCTCTTTTTAACTCAATATTAACTCAATCTAAGCTTTATCTAAAATGCTATAATATATTGGCATGACGGAGCACACACTTGACGTATCTCCAATGTAGAAAACGTAAAATTCAACAGAAAGCTATGCAAATCTCAGTCAAGATATTATAGAAGCAATCTGAACATGTTTTTCAAAAAAAGGTCCATTCTAAAAACTAAAATCACTTGAAATGGGGGCTACGTACTTTTCCATTTTTGCTTTAGGACATACGTAATTGTAAATTTACAGAAAAAAAAGACTATATTAAATTCAATGTTCATGTCATTAACAGTGTCCAAAATAAAGGCTTGAATGAGTTTGAAGATGGATATGCCTGGGAGCGATTTGACGCACTCGATATGGCCAGGCTAGGCAAGGCTAAGCACCAAGGAAAACGTATGCGTGTTTTCCGAAAATAAAATGACTTGAGACTGGGGACAAAAGGATGATATCATATTACTGGGAAGGGGAAATAGGTTAAAAGGGTTCTGCTAAACTCATAACATGTATTGCCTAAACTAATTGATCTTTTCACTTTTAATTCTATATGTTGATGTTGTTTGAAGCTGCTTTGGTTATTAAAGGAGTGACCCGTTCTTTTCTTGTTAAAGTAATTTAACTTTAATGCATGTAGGCTTAAGAAATTTGCTCTAACATCATTATTAAATTTTGAATTTTGAAAGTACTTTTAAATTACTGAGGAGTCCAAATAATAGTGACATATTCATTTAAAATCAGATTGAATTAATGAGGGAAGCCTCGATCCTTTTGAGAGTTTTGGCTATTAGACTTCTCTGGCTAAAGATCAATATTAAATTTCGTAGAGAATCATAGATAAAACCGGGGTGGTATATTAAAATCTGACTTTTCTTACAAATTGTACCTTTTGATGTAACGTGTCACATAATGCCAATGAAAACGAGTATGGCAAGCCTAAAGGGTCATTACGTATTGCCACAACGCGTTGTTTTTGAAAGCAACGCGTTGCTTAATAAAACCAACGCGTTGCTTATTTAACCAATAAGAATTACGTTTTATCAACGCGTAGCTTTGGCAAACAACGCGTTGCTTTTAATAAAACAACGTGTTGAATTTTGAGAAAGCAACGCGTTGGTTTTGAGAAAACAACGCGTTGCTTTCTGTCGTAATACAGTGACCAATTACGTCCTAGCTTTCATGCACGTAGTGAATAGCTGATGCCACGTGCTACCAATACAATTGAGCAGGAAGTCAAGGACAGGGCCGTGTACATTTCATACATTAACTTAGGCATCATGAGTATTTTACACTGGGTTTTACAGTACTACAGATCTGTCAGACCTGTAAGCTTAAGTTAAAGCATGATAAGAAGAGTGTAAATACAACTTAATCTTGATAATGAAAGGCACTGGGTTGTTTGCAGTGATATGATCATATATATACATGATATACGGCGATATTTTGCCGTTATATCAGTCCTTGTCATTTGTTTTCTCAACGATAATTAATACTCAAACATTATTAAAAAATACTTATTTTGAAGAAAAATTAATGGAATAATAATTTACAATTTAAATAACAAATAAACACGACCTGTAGACCTGTTCAAATCTTGAAAATCCTTTTAAATATTCCGTCGTCATCATAACCTAAACCCTCAAGAAGGTAAACTGTGATTGGTAACTTGGTTCTAGGAAAAATAGAAGAAAACAACGCGTTGCTTTAGAAAGTAACGCGTTGTATTGTCAACCGGATAAACAACGCGTTGCTTAGACGTGCAATATCTGAGATTCTATTGGTTAAATAAGCAACGCGTTGCTTTCAAAAGCAACGCGTTGTGGCAATACGTAATGACCCTTTTGGCTTGCCATAAACGAGGCTCTTAAAACTCCCCTTTCTGAGCTCGTAAAATAGCACGTAAAATGTATCCAAGGTTAGTGAATTTTCATCTCAAAATTCGGACGTTGAACATAACTGATTAATGTTCTTTATCGGGTGCCCGTAACAAACAGTGCCCATAAATGTAATGGAACTAAAAATTAAACACTTGTTAATTTAGGCTAGTTAAATTGTCAATTATCCGTGACAACGGCTCGTGGCTATAATCTAATTCAATCAAAAAGATTATAGAAGTGTTGAAATTTCATTGACTGCTAGAGGGCGGGCTTATAATAATAAATAAGATTTTAAACTGGTAATGGCTTGCCACGGTCATGGTCAGTGACCGTGCATATCAATATAACAGTTTAAACAAACTATTATCAACAACATCGCCTTTTTACTTTAATTTATAGCAAATTGACTATCATATGTCTCTTAGAATGAGAAAATGACGTTACAATAAAATTGCAGTCAACTAACATTATGCGATAATGTCTTTTTGAAAACGTTGCTGTGTGATATTTTAAGCGACGTTCTAACTTGATGTCTGAGTAAAACATCATCAGAAAAGCATGAACATGATAAAATTGACTTTTATTAATAGAACGACATACGGTATTAATTTTACAATGTATGCACATCTTTTTATTTTCTTACAGGAGAGAAACCCTATCGTTGTCATTTTTGTCACAGTGCCTACTCTCAGCTTGCCGGTCTTCGTGCCCATCAGAAGAGCGCCCGCCATCGTCCAGCAGTTACTGCAGTCACTACAGTCTCTCCTCCATTGCCTGTGTCGTCCCATACAAGTCTTCAACCAATGAACTTTCAATCACATGATAGACCTTTAAATGGTATATCTGGAATTGCAAGATAATTTGTAAAAACATGTTTTTTAAAGATATATATATATTTTAGTAAACACCATAAGTGTGCAAAAAGCAATATCATACTAAGAATTTGTCTTACTTATGTTTTATAAGCAATAGCAGTTTTCTATCAACCTTTTTAAGTTATTTCAGAAATGTTTAATACAATGAATCAATGAAGTGATAAAAAGATGCAATAGTTTATTTCAACGTTTTATTATATCGATAGTTTGATTCCTGGCGCTTTTCATTTTTTATACAAAGCTATAATTGTTTAGGCAGATTTTTAAATTGTTGTCAATTTCAAGTCAATTGTTTCTAAACACCCATGGAAAAGAGTACACATAGAACGACATACTGGTCCCCCAGGCTAATGAAAATTTTCCCAGCGGATCCAAGCGCCTTTAAGGGTGTACATATTTGTTAATTGAGGAAAATGATCTGCAATCTTTTACTTCAGAGGATAAAGCACTAAAACACAGCACCAGTGAAATATTTTTCAATTCTCGTTGTAGGTACATACGGCTTACAATTTTGATTTGCCTGGAGCGATAATAAATTGCATACATTTTAAGCGCGAGATAGTAGCTGTTCTCAAATGATATATGAGCGCCGCAGCCATTCGTCGTTTTGAAAAATGTGGTTTCTATCACTTTAAGCAAAGATCTTTGCTTTAAGTCTCAGTATCAATGGCATCAGGCCTGAATGCCATACGTATGGTGACTTCTTAATAAGGGAATCAAGGGAGCTGAAACTATTGATTGTTGTATATTTTATGTCATATTATATTTATAAAAAGGTGTATCATTTTTGAATAATTGTGTTTATTCAGTTGTAAAAATATTGTCTTGTGGGAAAGTTGGAATTTGAGATATCGCATGAAATGGGATTATCAGGATAATTAATTTTTAATTTTTATAATTTACAGAAAATCACCGCCACAGAAGTATTTCAAGAGAATTATTTAGAGAATTATTACATTTGGTCATAGAAATGTGAAGGTACTTGACAAGTATGCTATCTATTATTACTTTCTCTGAAAAGGCACCTATTATGGCGCGCCTAATGTCCAGTAACTCGAAAATCTTGGATTTTCGACGAAAATCTCGGATTATCGGTTGAAAAACGAAGATTTTCAATCGATAATCCAAGATTTTGGAGAAAAACTCAGATTTTCAACTGATAATTAAGATTTTCGAATTATTAGACATTTGGCGTTGAAAATCTTGAATTATCAAATTGAAAATCTTATCGAATTATTGGACATTTGGCGTCGAAAAACCTGGTTTATCAATTGATAATCCAAGTTTTTCGACTCGTGAATGAAAAACTTGGATTATCAATTGAAAATCTTGGATTATCAAATTGAAAATCTTGGATTATCAAATTACTGGACATTTGGCGTCGAAAATCTTGGATTATCAGTTGAAAATCCAAGTTGTTCTCGAAAATCTTGGTTTTTCAACCGATAATCCAAGATGTTTGGGTTACTGGACATTAGGTGCGCTTTTGGGTAACATTTGAGGGTGACGAATTAGGGCACTTAGTGGGCAGTTGGGCTTAGAAAAGCTAACTCAACTGAACACATGTCTGGCTAAACACAGCCGTGTGTATGGTGCAACCAATGATATGAGTGGACAATCGCCGAGAGACAGTATAGAAACCATAATGTTATAATGTAGAAACACTCTACCCAATGGGCTACTAAGATGTGGTCCAATTTCGAAAGCTTTTACTACAAGTTATTTTACGTTTTTTTGCGTTACAGTTTTAGACGCAATAGCGCACTTTTCTGCACGATGAATTCACTGTTAAACAAAATATTAAGATGTGTAGGGCTTGTACATGTTGAAGGAAAACGTTAACATTCTTTGTAAGAAAGTCTCTATTTTTTTTAAAGCGATAGTAAATAGCTAAAAAAACAACAACATTATTTGTACATTGACTCTACGTTGTTCTAATCGAAGCACCTAAGCATGGAAAACAATCATAATCTAATATTTCGTGTGAGTATGAAATCCTATAATTAGTTCTCTACTTTATTGGTTTCTACTAATTATCAAAAATCATAAGACAACAAATCAATTCTTCTAAAATGTTATTATTCCTTTTACAGAAAGATACAAATTGAGGAGGCATTTAACTCACGTAGCCATATCAAATTGGTTTACTTGCTTGTTTATATTCTCACAATGTTAAAGGTTACATGTTTAAGGCACTCGATTTTCCCTTATCTCTGGAAAGTACTTTTTTTTGTTCTCCCCCTTTTTTATCAAATTATCCTTAACTTATAAGATTCCAATGAGAAAAGGCATGAAATAAAACAAAATTGACATAATTCAGTAAGACACAAATTATAGAAAAGTTAAGTAACAGTAAATTAAAAGCAAATTCTACACTAATGTAATCTGATTTTTTCAGAGATTTGATTGAGATTCGGATTGAGGACTATACTGGTTTGTAACCAAATGTATGGTTTAATAAAATAATAATAAATGATTATAAAGAATCTAAATGCTGATTATCTACAGCATATGTATAATTTATTAAATCGATTTTTATACAAAAACAATACAAAGATCTTTTTTGTGTACACGTTTTGTTCTAAAAGAAGACCATCATGACTATCATGAGCTTTGAGATATTTTAAAACTAGCCATAATTTTGATTAAAATTCAAACCGTTGATAGATATGAATTAACTTGTCCAAAGTCAAAAAGTGATAAAACTTGATAAAATCATGAGGGACCCGACATTAGTATAATTAGATTGAAGTCGTGATTGAAACTATTTATAACAATACAATTATGAAATGGCTTACGAAATCCCATATCGAATTATATATTACATTTCAAATTTCGTTTTGAAATCTTCAAGAAATTGGTTTGAACCCTTTTTCAAAGTGATCGAGAAAACCACCCCAAAGGCCAAACCAACCCCACCCTCCCACTGCTTTTCCTTTACATGTAACTTCACAAAGTCCAACAATGTCCCTGGCAGTTAATTTGGTTTTATTCTCGTTTCAGTTCAATCAGGCGGTCAGATTAAAAATTGCTATTAATTAAGAAATCAAGTATCCATTCTTTCAGATTTAAAATTCAAATCTTTAGGAGTAATTCTTTTTTATCAATCCGTTCTGAATTAAAACATTTTAATCTTTATGAAAAAAAATATTTCAAATCCAGTGAGATTGTTCACTAAATATGTTTTTAGTAAAAAATAAAGTTTAGTCTTAAAGATTAAAATTTTAATTCCGTGAATCTAGAGTGTACATCAATATATATCTATAAATCTTACATCTTACGTGATCAATTCGTGGTTTCTAGGCCGATAATACACTGGCCTTCTCTCATCATTACCAGTTCGACTTTCTTGATTTGCGATGCAAACGGAATGTTTTGAGTGATAGTGAAAAAGCATTTGATAGCTTGAATCTACACTCTTATAACGAAAGGATCAAATTTGATCCCATAAAGTATCAAATATGAGCTTATCCTTTTTGGGATCAAATTTGATCCCAAAAAGGATAAGCTCATATTTGATACTTTATGGGATCAATTTGATCCTTTCTTTTTAAGAGTGTAGGTCGGCAAAGCAAGTGTAACTCAATCATATATACGCATCTATACCCAATACAACCCGTTGTTGTTATTATTTTGTTATCATTCACCTTAACAAAGTTGTTGAAAATTCCCCGCGAGTTTTTATTTGAAATAACTCTCATGACATAATACCCCGTCCCAAGTTCAACACTCCATCAATTATTATCATACACAAATGATGTGCTGCGTACTATATGTGGAGCCTTCTAAAGTCACGCGTGCGGGTGCTCAATTGTGAGCGACTCTACGGTGGAGACCTTTTAAGCTTCACTTTCTTGAATGTAAATGCCCTGACATACGGGATAAGCATGGTTTTGGGCAACTTAAGATACTTTCTTTTACCCGAGGGTAACAGTTGAGGAGAAGTTGCCAAATTCGACTACTGGTCTCCAAATTCTGCTGCATGTAAACTATACATTTTTGCCGATGGGCAGAGAGTATCGGGCATTGTAGTTGTTCAATTTGTATATACTTGATAAGATAAAATTACTGGTCATTACCATTGTCCGCAAGATCTTCCAGGAGGAGCAAGTCATGACTTCTCGTGAGAAAAGTATACACGAGATAGGTCCGGATTTGCCATAAGTTACACTTGCCAAAGGGTTTGTTTGGTTCGGTAGATATCCTTCGGATCTATTGCATTACAATTATGTCAAGTAGCGGGTAATATGCTAATAGCCCGTAGGGAAACAGTCTAGTCACGACTCATGAATAATCATGCAGCCCCAAGTTTGAAAATAGAGATTTGATATGTTTTCTAAAACGGTAAATACAAGGGTGAAAAACAATGAGTTTTATCAAGACGTTGTAAGGGGTGGGTTGGTTTTCTTAAGAAAGATATCATTGTGTAATCTGTACTTGATATTCAGTACAAAGTAAACGATACATTTGTCATCAGTTAATACGGTAATTAAGGTCGGAATATCTTATAACCATTTAAAGTCAGAGATATTATTGTGTAATCTGTACTTGATATTCAGTACACAGTTAAACGATACATTTCTCATCAGTTGATATGGCAATTAAGACTGGAATAGCTTGTTACCATGTAACGCCATTGAATAGCAAACCGTGTGCTTCATTTTAAACAGATGAAATAAAACTTTCTGTTAGATGTTTATCTTTCCCTCACATTTATGAAAATTTTGTGGAATATTTAATTATTGTCCGGTATATAGGTCATGTAAGCCCTATTATTTCTGTGTGATTGTCTTAGAAATATGCAGATTTATTTCACATTTCCTATCATTTTTTGAAATGAAACTTTGCTGGTATTTTGTAGTAAGCACAAGGATTGTGAATCTGTGAAAAAAAAAATGAATTTCAGCAGATTACGACCTTACATGTATTTTCACCCGTGGTAGCGCAAAATGAAATTTCTGACATTTACGGCTCATACAGGCTGGACAGCCACATTTATGACTATAGATTCCGTCTTTTAATAAAAGTCAATAGACACATGTTTTCAACATGTTTCTTAACATCATTAATTAGAGAAAAAGCAATTTTAGGAGGTGATACTACGTAGTATAATCATATTACATGGCTAAGTCGTGACCTGATAACACTGGCGTTTTATTTTCCTGCGCGTAAAATCCCGCCGGTCTATTTCAAAACATACTTAATGCTTATGATGAGTTATAAATGTCTGTTGAATAATCTCGCTGATCTTTTTAACAATGTTCAAAAATGTTATACTGCAGAAAGAAAATGAGTTCAAATAATGGAGAGTCACATACATTGTTATCACGGTTACTTTTAATGTATTTATTCTGATTAAACTTTGTTTTCGAGTATCAATTGGCAATTTTAAATGTCTATAAACTTTGATTAATCGACTTTTATTTTGGTCATTTACGCTTAACTACAAAACCATAGCAAAATTATGACATTTCATTGAATTTTTGAAAAAAATATGCCAATATTTGATGCACAAAACATTTCTATTGTAACAAATCAGCCTTTCGTGGGTGCCCACATTAAAAAAGCATGACCAACTACACTATTATGAAATGTGTCACAAGTTCGATAAAATCGACCCGTGAGTGAATAAAAGAATTTAAGTCAAATATGAATTTCTTGTAAGCACAATTTTAATTGAAAGACCAATGAACTTGGTTCAGACATCTTAATCCGTCACTTGTAAAACCAATTAGTAACCACAGCTTTGGGATAATTAATTGATGTAAGACTAGCAGCAAAAAAGATTGTTTAATTTAAATTAAAGATGCCTTGCAGTCCAGTCAGTGATTTTGATAACACGGATAATCCATTACAACACCAATATTATGGCTTGTGATTTGACGCAACTATTGTGGCAAACTATCTAGAACAATTATGATAAGAATTAAGATCTTTTTTGCTAAAACACATTTTGGTAAGGGCCAACGATAGAAGGGGCTGAGTGGTGATTCGGCTCATACTTTTGACTGTGACTCAGGAATACAAAATCAATGGAACATATCGCAAGTTTACCGTTTCTCGGATACACAATCAGCACAATTTATAAAGGATTGGAGGCAAAACGTTCAATGACATATTAGGATTAAAGTTGGAAGTTTAGTTGAAATAATTCTGGATTTTGCCGTGGTAATTGAACAAACAAAATGAATAAAATGAATATTAAACTCATTTATATATTAGGCAATTATCATAATTATTGGGGCAAGGATTATTACAGAATAGACTTGAATCGAATTGATAAGAGACTAGTTCTAAACTTGATTGAAAACTTCAGTTTGTTACGTAAATCCAGGATTAACTTCTTTTCTTCAATTTTAATTATCCGACTCCCTCATCTCAATATTTTTATTGCGTTATTTCTTGTTTTCTTGACTCGCAAACAAAAAAGAAAAGCATCCTTCAAAGTTCAAATAAGGAATGGCTAAATTATATGTAAGCCTATTCAACGCATTTGTTTTATAAAGAAAACCCCGTAATCCAAGAAAAACTATCCCCAAAATGTTCTTACAATACATCATTTTGTTAGAACCATTTTCAGTCGATAAATTCAGTGACTCGTGAATGTGGCGGAAAACTGAAGTCAATTTTTCGCGGCACTTACCAGAATTTACTTTCTATGGAACGTCAAAAGACCGTATTACCTTGGTCACATAACCTTGAGGCGATGTTACGATGTGTTTACGGCGTCATACCAGCAGACACCAATCGGAAACCGGCCGGTGTCCGACCGGACACCGACCGGCTTGTATACGATGTCTTCAATTATGATCACATAACCACCGGCGTCCGACCGGGCATGGCAAGTATTCACCGGTGTCATACCGATGTCATGTCGGCGTTGCGGGTTTGCGGCTTATGTGACATGGGTAATATATAGCCTCTGCCCGTAGGTGATGTTGTTACTGTCACCTTATCAATTTAGTGGTTGGTTAATTTTCAATATATTAAAAACATGATTATTTTACGTTAATTTAATTTTACAAGCTATTATACATGCATTAATTTTCGGAAACATAACGAATAGTAAACTTGCAATGAATATGGGCCTCTTTCATTCATTTTCAAGAAATTGTTCTCCCCACACCTTTTATCCATTCTTTTTTTTTTGGGGGGGGGGGGGGGGGGGGGAGAAGGGAACTGCAAGTAATTATTTATTGATTGTAAATCAACCTTTTATTGAGTAATTTTGGCAGCCTTCTGTTAGTTGCAAAATTCCAAAATATTTTTCATTAGAGCACATATCCTTTTTCCATATAACTATATATATATTTGGGCCTTTCATGTTAACCCTCCTTCAGAAAATCTGTTCGTTTCATAGGGGCCTAGGTTTAATGAATTTTACCAAAAAACAGTAATGTTCTGATTTGTTCTTTGTAAGCTTTTAACCAATAGTTTGGTCAACTTTATACTATAAGTGCAAGTCTGCTTTTCTTTATTTTAATCTTCACCAGAAATTACAGGGTCAAGACGTCAAGCTATGATATACACTTCACTTCACTTCATTTGTGATATCCTGCATGTCCTGGTGGTGGTGGTGGTTGGGGTGGGGGTGTTTTCGGTCAATGACCCCCCCCCCCAAAAAAAAAAAAAATAGAAACCAAAAATGTATAGAAAGTTTTCCCATATTGTGTTTGCGCTGATTACGATGTAATTTGAGCATGACATCCATCTGTGAATATACAGTGGCCCTTCTCCGTTAGATTTGGTTGCCTGGTGCGAATTCATTATTATTTGTTATGTCCGTGGTCAAAATGTATAATATTTGTTATTTGTACATATGAGTCTGACTTGAATAAATAAAAAAAATCATTGTTTTATCCACTTGACTTTGGCATGACTTTATTACCCACTGAGTTTTCATTATTTGGTTTCTATTGTTTTTGGTCAAAATTCTACTTAATTGGTATACTTTGTATAAGTTTTCAATTTCAAATAATGTAATTTCATAGTTTTATTATACATAATTGGAAAAATTTAAATTTGTTTTATTTTGTTTCGTTTTATTAACAGTTCATGGCCAAATTTCCCGAGGCAGTTTGAAAACTCTTGACTCTTCCTTGATAAATTTAAAAATGACCCTAGCACTGTTAAAAATTATCTGTAATTTTACTTTTGTAATTATATATTTCATGCCGATTGAAGACATAATTATTTAAATAACTAAATTGATTAACTTCTGTCACCAAAACACACAAAAAATACAAGCTTTAAGAAAAAGACGGTTTGAAGATGACAGCTCGATTCGCGTATGTAAGAGCGTTTCGTGTAGATCCGGGCGTGGCCGAAGCAAATACTAAGTATCTCTTGTTAAAAGACTACAAACTATCCAAGGCATAATACCTCTCCATCTAATTCGTGTTATTGTCGATTGTTTTCGCATCGTTTTTTTGTTATAGATTTTGAGCCCAAATAACGAATAAGCACGTGCCCTTATCTGCCCTGTTCGTAGATGTGTCCCCTGTGGTATATTTCATAGATACAAAAATCAGTAATAACTACAAGGCGTGTCAAAAGAAAATTTGAAATTCAAGTAGTGGTACCGTAATTGTATTGCACATTTATCAACTGTATTTGTGTTGGGGCATGGGCGTGTACATATTAATTCTTAATTGCACCAATAAATGTCTTTTCTTATACGTGAGTGTTTATTTGATCAATTAAATGAAATAAAGTTTGCCCAAATGTCTCGTTTTTATTCAAAAGGCATCATTTAATGAAGGAAAGATCAGTTTATTACTTTGTCGAAATAAGTTCTGATAATTAAACTGCAATTATTCTTCTTTGTCAGGTTAAGAAAATATCAGCAGTATTAAGGAAATATAAAGAAAGTGTTATCAGCAGTAGATTGTAAATCAAGAGAGTGTTACGACTATAAATAGCGAAAAAAGAAAATAATATTAAAAGCAGTACTACGAGCTCAAATATATGTCATCCCAAAATGTTTAGGTCTATTCATAAATAACAACTTTCACAGCGGAAAGAAACACACCTTCATGAGAAACACAACATATACCCCCTCAAAGTTGTTTTTATCAATTGTGGATTTTCAAGTTCAAAATAAGTTATTTCTATATAGTTATTGTTTTATGTGTTAGTCGTCAACGTCGCGTCGTAGTGGCCAGTTTTATTCAAAACTAACAGTTTTGTCACTAAAACAAAAACAATATTTTTACACGTGAACTTCAGTTCGTAATGACATTACACCAGACCACAATTCATTGATTTGTAATATTATTACACAGATGACTGATTGTTTTGATTTTTGAATTTTATGGCAAAATTTACATGTTTACTTAACACTCCCTTGGTTGAAGTATTACTTATGCATGGATTGAAGATATAAACTGGACTGTTAAACAAAATAAAGAATTTTTTAACGATAGTTCTGTTGACCACTACATATACGCTGAAAATTTAAGACAATTTGGAAGTATATATATAAAGAAATACCAAATTGCTTCTATTTTCAAGGTCAAGCAAGCAGCAGTAGATAGCAAATAACAATAGTATTCATAACAGTAGATATCAAATAGAAAGGTTTTGTAACAGTATAGATAGCAAATAAAGAAAGTGTCAGATAGCAAATGCAAAATATCTCGTTTAGTGAATAAGAAGGTACTGCTTATTATATATCATTACATTTCCTAAATACTTCAGATAATACTTTGCATATCGTCGTCATCTATCTATTGCCGATAATACTTTCTTTAAATATAATCTGCTGCAGATAACACTGTTTATTTTCCATAATACTGCTGATAACACCATCTTAATACTGCTGATAGGTTATTCATAATAACTTGCCAGTATCTCATATTATTAAATTATCATTTGCTATGTATGAACTTGGACTGTATTTGCTATCTACTGCTGATAACATTTTTATTTATTTGATCTCAAACTCATTGAGGGAGGGGAGTGGTATTTAATTTATACACAAGATGATTTTGAGCTTGCCATACTATAGTTGAGGATAATAGTGGGAACTACTCCTGACCGAAGTAGTTTGTCAAAGCAGGCTTTAATTCTAGTTCTGTTAACTTATTAATATGATTGGTCACTCTGATAATTATCAGAGTCACCAGAACTAGTAAAAAACATCTTTAACAGTTCGGTTTAGTTCATCAATCAATGCAAAAGTAATGATTTAACCAAGAACGTGTTAATTAAACATCTAAATTTTGCCATAAACTCAGAAAAGACAAAAAGATTAGTCATTCGTATGATATTATTGCAAACTAATGACTTGTGGTCTGGTGTAATGTCATTAAGACCTGAAATACACGTGTAGGATGCTATAATACGGTATTGTTGTTATTTCGGGAGCGAAACTTGTCGTTTTTAAGTAGAACTGACCACTTCAGTGAAGACATAAATGATAACTAAATAAAAGGGCTACTTAGGCCTATACGATAAATTATTTTGAATTTATGCATCCAAATGGATGAAACCAACTTTAAGGAGTTATGTTTCTTATGAGAACGCTTGTCTTCTTCCTCTGGCATTTTGTTGAATAAAACTGACCACTCAAAACTTTGGTGATTTGGTAATCAATATGTCAAAAAACAAACAAATGCATATGAATCACATAAACACATGCAGGAACTCAGATGCCTTATTCAAGTTTATCATTGTAAAACAAAAAGTCTTTTTGGCAAATCTTTTCTTCCAAAAATAAAACCAAGTAGTACATTTTGGCATATTGCTATATCATAGCAGAAACTAACAGTGTTGTAAAGTTCTGCACAATTCAATAGTCGAGACAAATGTATTTCACTGTATTCAATCTCATTAAGCGAATCCAAGTCACGCTAAACGAGAAAAAATGGTCGCGAGATTTAGTTTTTTTCACGAGACCTGCTGAAAAGGTTGACTTTGAACCCTTACTATCTGAACAGGGTGAGAGCCAAGGCAAATTAAGAACGTGCATATGAACATTTTGAGTTTTTTCAACAAAATGTATGTGATGTTTTATAATGTTGATAAAAAGAAGCATTGTATGGTATTTTCTATGAAAATAAACGATTTTGAGCCATTTGAAACAAACAAATTTGAACCCTTACATCAATTTTGTTTTAGAAGATAAATAGTTGTCAGTTCGATCAATTCTGCTAGTAAAATATGAAAACTCAGATTGATGAAACTTGAAAAATACATTTTGCCTATAAGACTTTCCAAATGAAGAAATAAATAAATGGTGTACGAAAGGTACCTAATATCGGCTCTTCATACTTGCCTTCGATGTTAATGTTTTGACAACTAAATCGCTTTGACATACATTTATTTTAATTGTAAACTCCTAAGACAAAAGATCTAATTGTATCAATTATTTGTTTCAAAAACATTGTAATGATATTAGCATTTATTTGTTTTGCAATGATACGTATGTGTGGTCGTGCTCGTAATTATCAATAATTTGCCCTAAATATACTTAATTAAAACAGAAATTAACGATTTGTAGTTGTAGGATTTTTTAAAGATTGGATTCAGTTGAATTAGGTATAACGTGTTAAAACTTGATGAGAATGACCAGGACCTCAAAAAGAACATTAATTACTTATGATAGGCCTACTGAGTCTTACATAAATGGCCTATCAAAATGGAAGCATTTTTTATGATTTTTTTTTTCAATATTGAATGATATAAGTTCCATGTAGCTTTGGATGTTTGATAAACGTTTGTGTCCCAATAATGAGTCCAAATTAACCCAGTTTCTAGTTAAATGAGTACGAAACACAAAACCCAATAAACTCTTAATCGTTAACGTGTTCTAACGAGAAGTTACGGTAGAATTGTGTTGAAACAATTTTATATCCATTACGATGTTATAATTATTAAAAGCTGTCTCCTACGATTTTTTTCAAGTCATATTACTAGATTCATATATCTTTATCGAGAAATTTCAGTTCTAAATAAAGACTAATTAGCATGTTCTAACACGATGCTTTACCAACTGACCGCCTAATTAATGTGTTCAGTTAAGCTTAGCATTGTTAATCATACAGACATGAATGGTTAAAAATACCAATTAAATCATAAAACAAAATGTGACATTTATATCATAAATCAGTACACACCGTAAATCACAGTATTATGAAAGAACGTGTAGTGACAGGACGACACGGTTCGGACCGCGATGGGTTAAGCTTACCCGTACCTTAACCTACTTTTCGATTCCAAATGTTTTTGACATCAAAAAATGTTATCTTTCTGCGACGTGTCTGGTTTGATCATCAAACATCTTTATGTTACATAGTAACACATCTCTTTCGGCATTGTATGCATAATAGAAACGAGCGTAATTCAAGCACGATGATTTAAAACAATATAAAACCACGCGCTTAAACAATAACTAGAATTCTCGCGAGAATCGGGTATGTTAAATTCTGCGTGTTATATCTTCGCTTAATAAATCTCAAGATTTATGTGGGACTTGTTTTATAGATCTATCTATCAAGAAGATACTCTTAGTCAATGTTTTGTTTTAAAGCATATCTCTGTTACATTTAAGCGTACACAATGTTATGTTGGTGTAGTTTTACATACGCGAGGGTGAGATAAGTATGTTAAGGGTGTTAATTTTAACCATAGCGTTAAGTTCTTGATTGGACCTCGAAGATAAAGTCATGAATTTTTTCGGGAGGGGGGGGGGGGGGGGGAAAATAAACACATTAATATATATGTGTTGCCATATACACCTTAATTACGTTTATTAAGAATCATTGAAAATTGATGCTTGCTGATAATAGGAGGACTGTAATCATGATAAAATGTCTATATATATACTTCATAAACTAATTAAACATGATTGTGGAAGTATCGCATGTATATGAGGGTGAAGACAAACTTCACCTTGTCCCACTCTCATTTTTAAGTACATGTATAATGATTGTACAGAATCATCTGTTGCTACTTGAGAACGTGCGTATATTGTCAGAAAATACTTTGAGAAAAAGGCCACATGATTGCTGGTGATATGTACACATTGCTGAATGCTAGGTAAACATAAAAATCATGTATTCCAGTGGGTTTTTGTCCCCCATTACCATTGATTACACATATGTCGTCCTAAAACTGACACATATTTTGTCGAAATAACATGATATGATAACTTTTAACTCTATAATGTGATTAATGCGACATTTGGTTAGTATGATCTGTGATTTCTTTAAGAACGTATACCCTATGTTCGAATTATACTATGGTTAAGACGAGTTTTGGAGCGCAATTTTGCCTGGAGTCAAGTTAATTGTCTTCAAAATGCGCGCTTCTTGACTTATCCTCTTTTATAATGTAGGCCGCCTTTTCCTCATCTGATGTCTATATAATGTAATAATTCCGTTGATCAAATCAAAACGAGGGAATGAGATGCAACTTTAATTATAACAGTCAATGAAATTATTATAATCATCAATTAAAAGATTGTTTGAAAACGTGAGTATGGCGTTTGACAGGTTCCGTAAATCATCTGCTGAATGGTCGGTCTTTGATTTTACAAAGAGCGAAAATAGCAGTGCATAAGGCCTATGAAAGATGCACCAATCTATGGAATCTTGTAATCGTACTTCTTGAACGGAATAAAGCATGCATTATGTTTATAAAAATAATAAAATCTTGAAAAGTGGTCTCTCAGTATAAGATAGGGCTATCCGGCATCAGATTAATAAATATACACTTTTTAACTTTTTAATGACAACGTCTGATCATGATCATATAATTTTACACTGACGTAAAGCACTGTATATAGAATAAACTCTACTTTGACAAACGTTTTGGTCGCGAGAGCACCGATAATTATAACTTGTCGGATCTGCGATTAGTCAATCGATTTTTCAGTAAGTTAAAAACAGAGTAAAACTAATTCAAATTAAGGACATGTCCACCCAGATCTGCCATCATAATTTGCACGTTAAGTCGCTAAACTCACAATCTAAGATAAAGGCGAATCTAAATTCCTCAAGCTATAAGATGATACAATATATACAAAATTTAGCGCTTTTTTTGACCAATACATTTCTGCCAATTTTTTTCTGTTTTTCATTGTTTTGTGTCATGTTTAAGACTGAATTTTTATATTCACATAAAAAAGTCATGTTGTGAAGTACAATTTTTAATTAAAGATATGCAAAATACAAACTAAACTATCATTTTTGTCATTTATCATGATAACATCATGAAATTGCTACTTTTTATGGTTCGGTTTACGTAACTAATCATAAACATGATGAAGAGGCGTTTATATTCAACACTTATAATGATTTATTTGAAGGGAAATAACTTTAGATATAAATTTGGACAAATAACCCCTTTTAGAATATCAAAACATTTTTCTGAAAAGACGATATTATCTGTTGTCATAATTGCGTGCGAAATAATTAGGTATCATAGTTCACGGTAGTAGATTTCTAGCATGATTTTAATAGATGTAACTGCAATGTTGTTTTGAATATGATTTATTGACAAATTAAATTCATGTTATGCTATATGTCCATGAATTCCAGTATTTAATTGCACACTGAATTAATCAAGTACTTTGTTTAATTTTCAAAAACAATTGTACTTTTTATGTTTTAGAACTCTTTATAACATAAGATAGCAAGAACATTCGGTTTTGGCTTCTATAATGAGGATGATAGTCAAGTACGTTTTTAATGCAAACTAACCTTAAGTTGTTTCAATTAAACACTTTCCACCGTATATCTATCACTGATATCTATTATTTTGTATTATCATGATAATCATTTATTATATTGCTGCCGTCCGTCACGTTACCACATGTTACACAACATCGGACACTTGACTTCACCGATGATAATTCAAGATGTTTGAAAAAAAAATCACCTTACCTTAAAGTCAATAAGAATCAATCTGTGATTTAAATTAAGAAAAATCTTCACCTCTAACAAGTGTCTTTGGATGAACACTGTACGTAAATATTGAGAGTGAAAATTACAATGCATGTAAACATGTATGAGCTTGCATGGCTATCTGTGGAAGATAAGAAATAACTTTATTATGATATTTTCATGTGATTATGAAGTTGTAAATCACACTGACATAATGTGGCATCGCATCAATTGATCATTGTAAGATTTCAGAGTTGGTAAGAACTAAATATGTTTAACTAATTATGTTAAAGGGTCGAGCATGTCCTTATTATGTGCTATCTTCTGAAAATAGTGTAAAGCACCACCTTTCAAGAAGTTGTAAATCATACTGGAACATACATCTTCATATACTGGGATATAATTAAATTTAACATTAGACGGAACTTACTTAATTGTTTAATTACAGAGTTGGTAAATAAGTTTAACTAATCATGTTAAATGGTAAGTGAGAAATGTGCCTATTATGATTTGAATTGAAAACAACAATGCTCCTCAAATCTTTAAATTATAGTCACCTGTTTGTCATAGACATAAAATACCTTTTATGATAGAGCATCAATTATTTCCTCATTTCTGCATGATTTTTTCAAAACAAGAGAAAGTAAATTACATGTTCTTACCGTACTTGATGGCTAATCCCTTTAAAGTTTTCTCCCAATTGTTATCAGGTACAATCTTTGTCCTTTTTATGTCATTAATTTGTTATCAGTTTAATAATATTAATTGATATGACAGGTCTTATTGGTGGAATCTTTGTTTAATGCTCTGTTTTAATTTGAAGTTTAATAATAAAGTCATTGAAAGATATTTCATTATGATTTCTTCATGAAAGATGATTGATGTTTTTTCTTATTTTTCAACAATGAGGTGGTAATATTGACAAAAGATAGCCCAGTATTTGTTCGTTTTATAAGTTTACGTTTATATAGCGCACTTCAAATGGACTGTTTATGTACAGAGTATAATGCAAGCTTTCCGTTTCTTGGGTACACATTAAACGTAATTTATGAATGTCGGAATATTTATGGGTCACGATTAATTCGATTTGACGAAAACTTAAACGGGAATTCAAAAAGTTGAATCTTTTAGATTGTCAAAAGCTGAAATTACAAAAGAGGGAACATCTCATAATGAAACTGTGTAAAATGAAATACATCTTACATTTTTTTAATATTCTACAATGTATATAAGTTTGAACCAAATGGAAATATTAAATGTTGATGTCAACTTTGCAAATAAAAAGGTTTCATATCTAAAAGTATGTTTACAACTAAGTTCACGGTCATATTGATTTTAGCAAAACTAGATTGTTTTTTTATTTTTTCGTTATTGACTTTCTATGTTTTAGTGACTTTCCATACGTTCGATGCCAGAGATCGCAACCATATTTTGCATGGAGTATTTATTTGTAGTTAATTATTGGCAAAAGGCTAGTTTTTCCGATCGTTATTTAAATACACATACACATATTCAATAAGTAAATTATTTGCAAAGTACCAGTTAGAATTGTCAGCTTAAGTTAATACGCTTTATCAAAAAGACACTGTAACAGATGCTTTATAACAGTATCATTGCCGTAACCAAATACCGACTAAATAGATTTTCGCAAAAAAGTATCAATATTATATTCATTTGATGACAACTAAAGACCTATCGATAAACATTTTAAGAGATTTTCTTCCAACAATAACCCCTCAAGTAACTGTGTGCTTTTGAAAAAAGAAGCAATAAAAATAAAATAAGACCTGCAGGATGAATTACACACCAGCCACGCCTGCTTAATTTCGAAACACAAATGTGCTTTTATCATTGTTATATCATAACCCGTTTAACAAAACAGATTTGAACACTAAAGAATACAGATTTGAATTTTAAATAAGCACGGGACTCGTCAAAAACAACAGCACAACTTTTTTGACCTTTTCTGAGCTCAATTTATTTCACCGTTTCTAACGTGAACGTGAACATGATACAAAAAGCCATTTATGTATTTAAATTTGTATACTTTACAAGAAGCACAATATGTTATACGACTTCAAATAGTTAATATCAAGATTCCCCGTGATCCCCAAGAAGCACAATATGCTATACGGCTTCGAAATTATTACTATCAAGATTCTTCAATATCCCCAAGAAGCGCAATATTCTATACGGCTTTAAATACAAAATCCCTGTGATCCCCAAGAAGCACAATATGCTATACGGCTTCGAAATTATTACTATCAAGATTCTTCAATATCCCCAATTGGCCAAGAAGCGCAATATAAAATACGGCTTCAAATAATTAATATCAACCTGAACAAGATTCCCTACGAAGCACAATATGTGATACGGCTTCGCAAATTGTATGTTCTATGTCATAAAAGATTCGTCAAAAAGCTAAATATTTCGTACGGCTTGAATTCAAAAATAAAATGACTTGAGCAGATCAATAAATCACCCAACCAAATTTATGAAATGAATTTGGCCCACCAACCCCAAACTAAAAACACTTCAGCAGTTAATCCCACATTCGAAAATCAAAAAATGTCAAAAATGTTGAAATGAAAAATAATGCTTTCCGTTAAATTATTTGTAGCAATGAGGATCCACTGCGGATCTTAATTTTCTGCTGATTGACCGAATGATTGGTAAAGTTGATCTTTTCAGAAAACAAGGGGGTGTTATAAGATAATTATAATTAAAACGACCTTAAGATTGACCATCGGGTCGTCGGAATGTACATTCCAGTGAATTATGCCCCTGATTATTACATTTTGCACATTTGTGATCGTATCTTTCTTTTGTGTTTCCAAATCAATTTGATTTCCCGATTTGAACTTGCAAACTTGCCGGTTCTGGGAATTGAAAGTTTGTCCAGGAGTAAATCTGAATCATAGCATCCCCATGATCTAGTAGGACAACAAGCCTGACCCATTCTAAATTCTCTGTCATAAAGTACCCATGTATTGCCAGGGAAACGACGAGCCAATTTTCTTATGGTATCCATATACTGAATTAGCTCTATAGCTCTGGTCGAATGACGCTCTAAATAAATTGCTGAAAAAACTAAAAATGCTTGTGTCCCAAGGTCAATATTGAAAATTGGACGTGCACGGGGCTTATTTTGTTTAAACCCTATCTGATTATTTTCCAGTCTGATGAGTGATAATGTCAAAGATTCATCAACATGGTCATTATCTGGTTGAATTTAATTTCCTAACTCAACATATTCACCTTTCCAAATTTTTTCTTTGATACTTAACGGAGTAAATTGTCCCAAAGGGGTCCATAATCTACGGTCTTGGGCCTTAATATGAGACGGTATAGTGAGGTCTGAACCCGTAATACTCATACTAACACCATTGTTGCAGTTTGTGGTTGTTGTTGGCATAGCATTGATAACCTGGGCTGACTGATTAACTGATGAATTTAAACTACCACAATTCGCTAGCATTGAAGGCAGTGATTCATTAGAAGCATTGTTTGGCCTATTGATTATTGACTGCGCAGCTGCATTTTGCATTGATTGACCTTGCATGCACGAAGTTTGATCTGGTAAAGTAATTGATGGAAAAGAATAAACCGTATTCGAACTATTGGAATGAATTGATGACGTAACAACATTCTGCCTACCTTGAGTGCTCTATAGAAAATGTCGGATCCCATTTGAAAGACTTCAAGGTTCTCTTCTGTGCAAAAAATAATAATATGACAATCTTAGCGCAGAATAGTCCCATGTCCCAAGAAACAAGGAGTACACATACAACTTTTCGTATTCGCAGTCGACAAATAAAAACATCTTTTATCCTCGTCTTTTAACAGGTAACTCATCTCCTGACAGACTAAATGGCCATCGAGAGTCGCCCAACACTACTTGCAATACTACAACACCCAGTACAAATTCTTCACCACACCGGCTCAACTGTACAGTCTGCAGACGTGGGTTCAATTCCCGGAGTAATCTTCGCTCACACATGCGTATACATACTTTGGAAAAACCTTTCGTCTGCAAGTTTTGTCATCGTCGATTCAGTCAATCATCGACTCTTAGAAACCATGTTAGACTACATACGGGTAAGTACACACACGATATTCTTATTAGCACTGCTTGTTAATTGGTCAACAATTTTTTCCACAAGCGAATTTGACCAATCACGGACGTTGTAAGAGAAAGAGGACAAAGTATCTTCATTAGCTACATCATGAATATGCTCTGCAGTTATACATAGTTCGGTCATAACAGCACAATCTCATTTGACATATATAAGTTTTCACAGTGTATCATGATAGAGCGCGGAATGTCTTTCAATGGGTAACACGAAACAATGATGCATCTTGGCGCTTTTGAATCATCAAATTAATAACATGATATTCATAGACTTGAGAAGCAAAAGTTGGTCGGTTATTGTCGGATACTAATAGATTAGGATTTCCTAGCCGTGGTTAGATAATAATAGCCTTTAAAGAGATTCCAAGACCGTCACTTTCTATAAATTCCTTTTTAAGTCAATATTAACTCAATCTAAGCCTTATCTAAAATGCTATAATATATTGGCATGACGGAGCACACACTTGACGTATCTCCAATGTAGAAAACGTAAAATTCAACAGAAAGCTATGAAAATCTCAGTCAAGATATTATAGAAGCAATCTGAACATGTTTTTCAAATAAAGGTCCATTCTAAAAACTAAAATCACTTGAAATGGGGGCTACGTACTTTGCCATTTTTGCTTCAGGGCAGATGGAATTTTAAATTTAGTGAAAACTCGATAAAATTCAATGTTCATATCATTAACAGTGTCCAAAATAAAGGCTTGAATGCGTTTGAAGATGGACATGCCTGGGAGCGATTTGACGCACTCGATATGACCAGGCTAGGAAAGGCTAAGCACCAAGGAAAACGTATGTGTGTTTGCCGAAAAGAAAACGACTTGAGACTGGGGACAAAAGGATGATATCATATTACTGGGAAGGGGAAAATAGGTTAAAAAGGTTCTGGTAAACTCATAACATGTATTACCTAAACTAATTGATCTTTTCACTTTTAATTCTTAATAATGTTGATGTTGTTTGAAGCTGCTTTGGTTATCAAAGAAGTGACCCGTTCTTTTCTTGTTAAAGTATTTAACTTTAATGCATGTGTGCTTAAGAAATTTGCTCTAAATTTTGAATTCTGAAAGTACTTTTAAATTACTGAGGAGTCCATATAATAGCGACGTATTCACTCACAATCAGATTGAATTAATGAGAGAAACCTCAAACATTTTGAGAGTTTCGGCTTATTTTTTTCAATTTCTTTTGAAAAAGTTTAGAATTTAAACTTCTTCAAATTTAGTGGAGACTCATAGATAAAACCCGGAAAAAAAAACGATTTTCACAACAAAGATAAAATTGCAAACAAATGTGACACAGTGCATTTAAAGGTACAGGTTGTCGGTCGTTTAGGAGATACAGACAAATTACAATGGACATTATTGTCACTATTCATCATAACTTCAAACTTAACATCAATTTTCACAAGCAAGGTATCATTCCCTTTCAAATACTATATAAATCTGATTTTTCTTACAACTTGTACCTTTTGATGTAACGTGTCACATAAAGCCAATGAAAACGAGGCTCTTAAAACTCCTCTTTCTAAGCTCGTAAAATACCACGTAAAATGTATCTAGGTTAGTGAATCTTCTCAAAATTCGGACGTGGAACGTGACTGTTTTCTGTTCTCTATTGGGTGCTTGTAACAAGCAGTGCCCGGAAACGTAATGAAACTAAAAAATATACACTGGTTAGTTTAGGCTAGTTACTGTAATTTGTCAATTATCCATGGCAACGGCTCGTGGCTATAATCTAATTCAATCAAAAAGATTATAGAAGTGTTGAAATTTCATTGACTGCTAGAGGGCGGGCTTATGATAATAAATAAGATTTTAAAGTGGTAATGGCTTGTCACGGTCATGGTCAGTGACCTTGCATATCAATAAAACAGTTTAAACAAACTATTATCAACAACATCGCCTTTTTACTTTAATTTATAGCAAATTGACTATCATATGAGAAAATGACGTTACAATAAAATTGCAGTCAACTAACATTATGAGATAATGTCTTTTTGAAAACGTTGCTGTGTGACACATTTAAAGCGATGTTTTAATTTGATGTCTGAGTAAAACATCATCAGAAAAGCATGAAAATGATAAAATTGACTTTTATTAATAGAACGACATACGGTATTAATCTTACAATGTATGCACATCTTTTTATTTTCTTACAGGAGAGAAACCCTATCGCTGTCATTTTTGTCACAGTGCCTACTCTCAGCTTGCCGGTCTTCGTGCCCATCAGAAGAGCGCCCGCCATCGTCCAGCAGTTACTGCAGTCACTACAGTCTCTCCTCCATTGCCTGTGTCGTCCCATACAAGTCTTCAACCAATGAACTTTCAATCACATGATAGACCTTTAAATGGTATATCTGGAATTGCAAGATAATTGTAAATACCTATATTTTAAAGATATATATTTTAGTAAACACCATAAGTGTGCAAAAAGCAATATCATACTAAGAATTTGTCTTACTTATGACTTATAAGCAATTGTTTTCTATCAACCTTTTAAAGTTATTTCAGAAATGTTTTATACATGAATCACTGAAGTGATAAAAAGATGCAATAGTTTATTTCAACGTTTTATTATATCGATAGTTTGATTCCTGGCGCTTTGAAAGTTTGGTTTTATTTATACAAAGCTATTGTTTAGGCAGATTTTTAAATTGTTGTCAATTTCAAGTCAATTTTTCTAAACACCCATGTAAAAGAGTGCACATAGTCGGGCATATAACGACATACTGGTCCCCCAGGCTAATGAAAATTTTCCCAGCGGATCCAAGCACCTTTAAGGGTGTACATATTTGTTAATTAAGGGAAATGATCTGCAATCTTTTACTTCGGAGGATAAAGCACTTGAACACAGCACCAGTGAAATGTTTTTCTAACACAAATTGAGATCGATTCTCGTTGTAGGTACAGACTGCTTACACTTTTGATTTGCCTGGAGCGATAATAAATTTGCATAAATTTAAAGCGCAAAATAGAAGCTTTTCTCAAATGATATATGAGCGCCGCAGCCATGCGTCGTTTTGAAAAAATGCAGTTTCTATCACTTTAAGTCTCAGTATCAATGGCATCGGGCGTATATGCCATACGTATGGTGACTTCTTAATAAGGGAATCAAGGGAGCTGAAACTATTGATTGTTGTATATTTTATGTCATATTATATTTATAAAAAGATGTATCATTTTTGAATAAAAGAAACAAAACTTGCTCAAGTGATTGTATATATCCAGTTGTGCAAATATCGTCTTGTGGGAAAGTTGGAATTTGAGATATCGCATGATATGGGATAATCAGGATAATTGATTTTTAATTTCTATAATTTACAGAAAAGAGAATTATGACATTTGGTCACAGAAATGTAAAGGAACTTGACAAGTATACTATTTATATTACTTCCTCTAAAAGAGCACCTCGGACCAAAAAGACATACATATCTCATTCACTCATATTGTGCCTTACGTAAGTAACACCTAGAAAGGAATATTGACGGCACTTGTACAATGATAAATAACTACTACTACACAGGCATAACCAGCCAAAACCATGAAAAGGCGGAGAAAAAATGTTTCAAAAGAATTGCTTATAATTATCTCACTTGTCAAATACTTCAAGGAATATAATTATTCCACAAGATGGGCGGAGAAGACATCATAGTGAAAGCCCCGGATGAAGCAGTATTCCTAGTGTCTGTTTCACATTCAAATATCAGCCATGGATAATAAAGCTATATTCATGGTGGTACTTTATACCTAATTTTCTGAAGGGAAATTTTCATGCAACTTGCCATGCTTGCAGGCAATGTCAATGTAGACGAGAAATATTACTATACATAAACTAAAATCCAACTAAAGCATAAAAATCGCAAAAGGGCATAAATTGGCCTGTCGCTTTTGAGGAAAATTTGAGGGTGACGAATTAAGTCACTTAAGGTGGCTTAGCACAGGTAGAATTCCTCTATTTATTTTTCTATTTTTTTGATATATGGTGACTTCATATGTGCTGATCACATTTCTGAAATAAAAAAATGAGGGTCACCGACTTAGTTTTTGAGAAAAATCCATTTCAAAAACACTATGTTTTACCACTTTTTACAATTGACTTCTATGTTAAAATCAAAATAAATCGGACAAAAACACTTATAATTAAAAAACGGCTCTATTTTTTTTCTCTATTTCGCATATGTTTTGCTCCTTATATAGTTCTTTAAAAAAAACGTAATGACAAATATGGTCACCGACTTACTTTTTGAGATATTAAGCAAAATTAATTAAAATTGGCATTTGTTTAGCAATGAGTAACACCTTAGGCACTCTGCGCTTTGAGCCCTGCGTCATCAGGAGTAACGCGCATAGTCTTATGCGTGAATATAAAATGACGCGAGTGTAAGATCGCGTTATATTAAAGCGCAAAATACAGTACGCCTGAAAGTACGCTAAAAGCCCGGGATAAATACTTTGAAATTGTGTCCAACACCGCCGATATCAGGTCACTCGTGTCCGACACCGCATCTGTGCTAGGCCACCTTAAAGCACTTAGGTAATTGGCAGTTGTACTGCCATGTCCGTAGCTCATATGTTTGTTTCAATATCTTTTTAAAAACCGTACAGAATTTGGAGATGATTTTTTTGGAATTACAAAAATCACAAATATGCATGCGTTTTCATTTTACATCAGAAAATATACTAGTTGTTATAAGTTTTTCTCGCTTTTTCAGTGCAATAAAAGTGAAAAATATTATATCCAAGACCCATATATGTAAAAGCACAAATTCTTAACAACTTATAGCTGATGGTACCATAGTCTCGTACTCAGTGACAGAAAGAGTAAAATTTCCATTCGAAATTAGCTGAATAAGCTTAAAATTGCTATTAATTCTCACGTGTTATTCAAGTATATAAGGGATAAAGTATCCATCCTTCAGATTTAAAATTCAAATCTTTAAGAATAATTCTTTTTCAATCCTTTCTGAATTTAAAAAAAAAATCTTTATGAAAACAAACATTATTTCAAATCCAGTGGGATTGTTCACTAAATATGTTTTTTGTAAAAAATAAAGTTTAGTCTTTAAGATTAAAATCTTAATTCCGTGAATTTAGATTGTACATCAATAAAACAAGTCTTACATCTTACGTGATCAATTCGTGGTGTCTAAGAACGATAGTACGCTGGACTTTTCTTATCATTACCACTTCGACTTTTTTGATTTGCGATGCAAACGGAAAAGTTATGTTTTTGAAAGATGGTGAAAAAGCATTTGATAGCTTGAATCTAGGTCGGCAAAGCGAGTGTAACTCAATCATATATACGCATCTATACCCTATACAACCCGTTGTTGTTATTATTTTGTTATCATTCACCATAACAAAAGTTGTTAAAAATTTCCCTCGAGTTCTCATTTGAAATAACTCTTATAACACAATACCCCGTCCCAAGTTCAACACTCCATCGATTATAATCATACACAAATAATGTGCAGTGCACTTTATGTGGAGCCTTTCATCAAAGTCACGCGTGCGGATGCTCAATCATGAACGATGGAAACCATTTAAGCTTCACTTTCTTGAATGTAAACACCCTGACATACGGGATAAGCATGGTTTTAGGCAATTTAAGATACTTTCTTTTACCCTAGGGTAACAATTGAGGAGAAGTTGCCAAATTCGACTACTGGTCTCCAAATTCTGCTGCATGTAAACTATACATTTTTGCCGATAGGCATAGAGCATCGGGCATTGTAGTTGTTCAATTTGTATATACTTGATAAGATAAGATTACTGGTCAGCACCATTGTCCGCAAGATCTTTTAGGAGGAGCAAGTCATGACTTCTCGTGAGAAAAGTATACACGAGATAGGTCCGGACAATCGCCATAAGTTACATTTGCCAAAGGGCTTGTTTAGTTCCGTTGACACCCTTCGGATCTATTGCACGACAATTATGTCAAGTAGCGGGTAATATGCTAATAGCCCGTAGGGAAACAATCTAGTCACGACTCATGAATAATCATGAAGCCCCAAGTTTGAAATAGAGATTTGATATGTTTTCTAAAACGGTAAAAACAAGGGTGAAAAACAATGAGTTTTATCAAGACGTGAGAGGTATTATTGTGTAATCTGCACTTGATATTCAGTACACAGTTAAACGATAAATTTCTCATCAGTTAATATGGTAATTAAGACTTGAATAGCTTGTTACTATGTGACGCCATTGAATAGCAAAACGTGTGCTTTACGTATATGGCATTTTTACAGGTTACAATAATCTATAGTGTGCTGCCGCGTCCATATTTTGTTTTTAAGACTTAATTGTTTTCGTGATAAACATATCTCGAATTTATTCATTTTAAACAGATGAAATAAAACTTTCTGTTGGTCATGTTTATCTTTCCCATACATTTATGAACATTTTGTAGAATATTGAATTATTGTCCGGTATATAGGTCATGTGTTATACAAACTTGAATGTCGTTTTACAGTTGTTGTTCTTTTTAGCGATATTATAGATCATTGTACGGTTGTCATGAAATATGTAGGACAAAATAGCTTCTTTACACATTTAGTCGATACTTTATAAGAGAGTTGCTTTTCAAACAAAATCCTAAAATAATTCATTTTTGTTTTTAAATTATCTTTTTGGTTTTCATTTTTAACCCACAATTGAAATATGCATTGGTAACCGTGAAACGTTTTTTGATGTGTATATCATCCTGCCTGTGTCAGATTATTTAACTATTTGTGACCGTCCATCCGAAACCAGCCGTAAATGCCACCTCTTGTCATTTTCAGTATATTTAATTATTTGTAATGACACCTTAATGAACTTCACACGATTTCCAGAAGTCAATTAAGGGTCCGACAAAGCTTGTCAGTGAGTAAAACGTATAACCGAGATAAACGCGTTAAAAGATCTGCAAGCCCTATTTTTTCTGTTGATTGTCTTGAAAAATATGCAGATTTATTTCACATTTCCTATTATTTTTTGAAATGAAACCTTACTTGTATTTTGTAGAAAGCACAAGGATTGTGAATCTGTGAAAAAAAAATCAATTTCCGGAAATAACGACCTTGACATGTATTTTCACCTGTAGCGCAAAATGAAGTATCTGGTATTTACGGCTCATACGGGCTGGACAGCCACATTTATAATTATAGATTCCGTCTTTTAAAAAGTCAGTAGACAATGGTAGACACATGTTTTCAACATGTTTTTTAACATCATTAAACAGAGAAAACACCATTTAAACTTTGTTTGGAGGTGATACTAGTATAATCATATTACATGGCTAAGTCGTCGCCTGATAACCATGGCCTTTGTATTCCTGCGCGTAAAATCCCGGCGGTCTATTTCAAAACATACTTAATGCTCATGATGAGTTATATATGTCTGTTGAATAATCGCGCTGATCTTTTTAACAATGTTCAAAAATGTTATACTGCAGAAAGAAAATGAGTTCAAGTAATGTAGAGTCACATACATTGTTATCACGGTTTTAAACTTTATTCTGATTAAACTTTTTTTCGGAGTATCAATTAGCAATTTCAAATGTCTATAAACTTGTATTAATCGACTTTTATTTTGGTCATGTATGCTTATGCTTACCTACAAAACCATAGCAAAATTATGACATTTCATTGAATTATTGAAAAAATATGACAAAATGTGATGCATAAATAATTTCTAATGTAATAAATCTGCCTTTCTTGGGTGCCCACATTAAAACCATGACCATTTCATTTCATTTCATTTTATTCAGTACTCTTAAAAATACAAGTAATAGACATTCAAATGGTGATATAAAATACAATAGATAGAATATTGCACATACAAATTATTTACACAAAAATGATCTATTGTACATGGAGCTGCAAGAGTATTGTTAAATATGAGATAATGGAAAACAACCAGGAGTACCAAGGATAGCCCAAAAAGCCTTAAAAAAGGCTTAATTCCATCGGGGTCCTTAAGCAAGATTGAACAAGCAAACAAAACAAACATGAAAAGGCAGCAGAAACATGCAGTTTGGATACCAAAAAAGTGAACAAACGAAAACAATTTGAAAGGGAAAACAAGTCAAGAAAACCAGAAACGAATTAATAATAATCATGGTGCATAGGATCTAACTCAGCTTTTCTGGCTTGGTCAGCAAGATATTGTTTAACTGCTTGTTTGAATGATGAAAAGTCACTCTTTTCTTTGATGGAATTAGGCAAAAAATTCCAATGGTGAATGGCCGTAAAATAGAATGTGCTACCAATCTGGGTTTTGTTATAACCTTTGGACCTAGGAACAATGAAATTAAATGAGCTACCCCTGGTACCATAGTTATGAACAGATGAAACACGAGTGAAATTGGTATTCAAATAATCAGGTGCAGTACCATGTACAATCTTAAAAACATGATTCAACTTCATTTGAATTACCCTATCTTTTACTGACAGTAATCCAACCCTGTCCAGTTCCCTTTGTCCAATATGAGATCGAGGACCCAAGTTCAAAATAAATCTAACCACCCTGTTATGCATTGTATTCAATTTTTTCTTGTAGTACTGGGAAAGGCACGAATACCAGGATGTACATGCATAGTCGAAATGTTTTACGACTTTTTTCATTTAACATATGAGCATGTCTATATAAAAATGCAAGTCTAGCACCGGCTTTTTTAAGAATATCACAGGCAATAGCCTCACAAGATAAACACTCGTCAAGAGTGATGCCGAGGTATTTAGCAGATTTAGCTGGTGTGATCGAATCACCATTACAGGAAACAGAAAATTCATGAACTTGATTGAGCTTTCTTTTAGAGCCGAATAAGATTGATTCAGTCCAATTGTTATGAAATGTGTCACAAGTTCAATAAAATCGACCCGTGAGTGAATAAAAGAACTTGATCAAATATGAATTTCTTTTAAGCACAAATTTAATTGCAAATTAAAGACCAATGAACTTAGTCCAGACATATTAAACCGTCACTTGTAAAATCAATTAGTAGCCACAGCTTTGTGATTATTAATTGATCTAAGACCTGCAGCAAAAAGGATAAAAATTGCAGTCAAGCTAGTGATTTTGATAACACGGACAATCCACTACAACACCAATATTATGGCTTGTGATTTGACGCAACTATATTGTGGCAATCCAGAAGGGCCAACGATAAATGGGCTGACTTTGGGTTTTGTAATTCGCGCCATACTTTGGACTCCGACTCAGAAATGTAAAATTAACCCTAACAGTACCCACCGGGGAAGGGGTAAAATAAAGTACAAACACGTCATAGGGTGGGGGAGGAAGAACAAAATCGTGCGCAGCGCGCGCGCCGGGCCCGGGGCGCGAAACCGCGACCTCTGGTTTCAGAGGCGAGAGTGTGGGCTTCGTGCTACGGGGGGGGGGGGGGATTGGTTATTTGGTGAGTTATAGGATAGGTGAGTTATGGGAGAGTTAATCAACAAGGGCAAATGGAGAGTTAATCAACAAGGGCAAATGGAGTTAATCAACAAGGGCAAATGGAGAGTTAATCGACAAGGGCAAATGGAGAGTTAATCGACAAGGACAAAAGGAGAGTTAATCAACAACTATTTAATTTGTAGTAGCCACCATGATTCTGGTAAGCTTATAAATATATTAAGGCTGGCGCTGGTGTCAACCCAGGGAAAAGCAAAACCTTTCAACGCCTGTAAAAGAATAACTCATAGAATAATAAAGACACAGAAGGGACACCCCGGGGGTCGGTCTGACACATTAAGTGCTACCAACTCACGTACACACACCTCAAAATCGGAGCCTTAGACTTAGTGGCGTAACACACCCCATCAAATTTTGAACCCCTAAACGGCGTCATCCAAGCAAAACCTATCCTTAAGGGGGTACAGCACCCCCTGATAAATTTGTGACTATTTTTGCATTTTTCTCAAAAAATAATGACACCTTGGTAACAAAATTAGTGTATATTATAGGGGCGTGGAATCCAATTACTACACTGAAATTTCAGTGACTCAAGTCAAGCGGTGTGTTATTTATAATAAGATATGAGGGACCACTAGGTCGGGATGTCCCTCATTTCTTATCATAAATAATAAACCGCTTGGCTTGAGTCATTAAAATTTCAGTGCAGTAATTGGATGTCTTGCCCTT